>PVKU01000704.1:288041-414882 GCA_004027475.1 Anoura caudifer
GGGGGCGATGGCCAAGGCTTCCTGGATGGGCTGCTACATTCAGCGTCTTTTCCCAGAGTGGCAGAGCCCCTGCTGGGTTCGCTGCGGGGAGGCTGAGGGCCCACTGACCTCTGTTGTTTCCAAGGCTTTCTTGTTGCCAAGGTGGCAGGTCATCTGCTTCATGACCCAGGACCAGCCTAAAAGAGCAGCCAGCCTCCTAAGGGCTGGGGGCAGAGAGAAGGGGTGGATTCTGCCTCTCTGGTCAGGTTCACAGTCACCTCTCCGTTCCACCCTGGGACAAGGCCCATCCTCTTGACAACCTGCTTCCTTGTTTGTGTGATAGATGCCACCCTGCCAGCTCTGGGGCAGGCACGAGATGGAAATGAGACAGCCCAGGCCAGGGACCACCCTGAGTTATGGGTCCAGATAAATGAGCCCTGAGGGCCCGAGAAGGTCGGCTGTGTCTGGCGCCCCCACCGCACCACCCCAGGCCTGCTACTGTGGGCAGTTCTGCATTTCTGGGCATGTGCCCTTCTGTTCACTCATGTTAACAAAGGGCACTGCAGAGGAATGGGGTGCTTGTGGAAGGCAGGCAGAGAGGCCTTCTGACAGTTTCACCGGCTGACCTTCTCCCAGTTGCTTAAGGGCCAGACAAAGGCACGGGAGTGCTGGCTGTCTGTGCTGGCGGCCTTTGTGTCGGGAGAACAAACGATACATGGGCACTCAGCGTCCAGGCCAGCTCGGGCAGGTGTGCGTGGAGTGGCACTTCTGGCCTGCTCCCTGTTGACCATCACCATGGAGACCGGGCATCCACCAAACCGACTGGTTACTAACACGAAAAGATGCTTCTTGTTTGGCACCCAGCGGATGCCTGGGGCGCTCCACCTGCTCGCTGAGGCTGGGGAGCCGCACGCAGCTGCATGGGCACAGAGGGGGTGTGGCAGCATCCACAGACGCCCTGCACAGCCCAGTCTGCCATCGGGGAGAGGGGGACGCCACTCCTCCGCAGGTGAGCAACCACGCCAAGTCCATCAGGTGGAAGGTGTCCCTTCCTGATGGCTCCTTCACTCAAGACAGTGTGGCAGCCGGCCCCTTGCCCACTCACCGCTCAGACCTGGGACATGCCGTGAGCAAAAGGAGGGCTGATTCCAGGGCTCCTGGGAACCCGACAGGAGAACCACAGCTTCCGCAGTCTGGAGGCAAGGAGGCGGGGCCATCAGCCTGAAGGGCCAAGAAAGTAGGTTCTACTCAGCCCGCACATCTGCCTGGAAACGCGCAGGGTGGGCCAAACACGTTCACACCGCACATGCCCCGGGGAGGGCCCGCACGCTGCTCAGGCTCTCTCTGAAGAAGAGTGGCCGACACCCCTAACTACACGCTCACAGGGCCCCATGCCACTGCTGGTCATGTGAGGGTCCACCAGGGCCTTGGGAAGCTGGCCCCGGAGGTGGGAGAGGGTCAGCGTGCTGGTCGGTAAAGAGGAGTCGAGGGCTGCTTCCCGCGGCCACGTGGATGAGCCCCACAGGGACACCGCGGGAGAGATGACCTCACCGATGACCTCCTGGTGTGTGGGTCCAAGTACATGAAAAGTCCAGAAGCGCAGGGGCAGGGAGCAGGCCAGTGGTTCCGGGGAAGGAGGGCGAGGCCTAGGGAGTGACTGCTGATGGGAGCAGGGCTTCCTTTAGGGACAGCGAGAAAGATCGGGAGCGAGAAAGATCGGGAGTGAGAAGCGGTGGCAGCCCCGCCCAGGAACGTACTGGATGCCCTGGCTGCTCGCTTTCGGCTTACACTCAGGAGAGAGTGTAAAGAAGGCAGCTGGCGCATGGGCCGGAGGGCCCGGTGCCAGCAGCCCTGCCTGCAGTGCACGGGCCTGCAACTCTGGGCCGGCTGGCCCGCCTCCCCAGGCGTGACTTCCGGTCCGTCACGGCACCACCCAGCTCAGATGCGGGAGCCATGTTGCTGAGCAGGCGTGACTGCACGCAGCGCCACCATGGTGTGGACCGGTCCTGCACACACTGCACGTGGCTCGAGGCCCCAGACCTGGGCTGCAGTGAGGGCGCTTCGAGGTTGCGGGTGCCGCGGGCACGGAGTCCGTCTGCCTTCCACAGACCCTCCACCGCCACACAGGGGTCCCTTCCCCACCCAGCCCCGTGCCCCCCGCTGCCATGTGCCCTTTGGTCAGGACAACCCCCCCCACCCTCCCTCCCTGCAGACGGCTTCCTTCCCACTCACCTCAGGGCCACGGCTGCAGCGGTGGGGACACCCGCTCCCCTCGGCTCAAGACACACATCCTCGTCCCCATGTCTAGACTCACACACCCCATTTCAGCAGCCCCCTCCCTGCCTTCGGAGGATGGCCTCTGCTGCCCGCCCCTGCTCTCAACCCTCGCTCCTCTGGGTGCTCACTGAGGTGAAACACACACACAAACTAGACGTTTTAAAGAGTGCTGCTTAGGAACATTTGGTACGTTCACAGTATCGCGCAACCGCTGCCTGTCGAGTTCCAGAATGTTTCCGTCGCCCCCGAAGGAGACCCCGGACCCATGAGCTATGGACTGAGTTGTGCCCCCGCCCCCATTCACACATGGAAGCCCCAGCCCCCCAAGTGACTGTAACTGGAAATGGACACCAGAGCTCACTCTGTCCCCATGTAGCGTAGAGGTGGCCTTGGGGGGACAGGGAAGAGGTGGTGGCTGACAGTTCCCCAGGAGGACAGGCCCCACAGGAAGCGAATTTGCCAACACCTAGACCTCGGCCTTCAGCCTCCAGCACCATGAAAGCCAAGTGTGGCTGTCAAAGCCCTGGTGTGTGGTGGTTCGTTATGGCCGTCGGCTGGCTTTGGCCAAGACCATCCATCCCCAGTCGTCCTCAGCACTGGCAACCATTCCCCTGCCTTCCGCCTCTGGACACACCCCACTCTGAGTGCATCGCAGGAACGGTCCACCCAGGCTGCTGCCTCCCGTTCCCGGCTCCTTCCCTCAGCCTGATGTTTTGAAGGCTCATCTACTCTGGGGTGCATGTCCTGCAGCTCTCGACAAGGCACCCCGTGGTGACCACACTGCGAGGGCGATGGGTCCCTGTGCCGCCTCTGCTGACACCGTCCCGCTCCCCCTGGATACACCCACCAGCACTTGCCTGGGGCGAGCCGGGGCCCACTGCCCTGGAAGCCCCAGAGCTTCCCCTGGACAGCCTGATTCATCACGTCACTTCTCTGCTCAAACCCTTAGAACAAAGCCCCAAGCCCTCCCTAGACCATCGGCCTCCCTGACCCCCTGCCACACGCCCCCCCCCACCACCCTCCCGGCCCCCGTGCTTCCCTCCCCATCACTCTGCAGCCATGACGCTGGTCCTGAATACAAGCCTATCCCTGCCACAGGGCCTTTGCACCTGCTGCTCCAGCCTGGACTGCCCTCCCTGTGTCTGCATGCCTCAGCCCTCCCTTTCCTCTAAGTTAACTATCCAGCCGCAGAGCGACTGTCTGCCCATGGCATCTGCACCTCCCAAGCACTCCTGCCCCGACACACTGCTCACCCACCCGGCACTGCCAGTGTCTCAGGTGTGGGCGGGGACTCTACCTGTGCTGCTGTGACCCGGCTCCTGGGACCGTGTCTAACACCCAGCACGTCTGTGCCGAACAAATGAACCTGAGCAGCTCGTGCGCGTCAGACACTGCGGATGCAGAGGTGACTAACCCTCAAGGAGGGTGCAGAGTGGGGTTGGTGCGGCAGGGGAACGTGCCAGGCACTGGGGAGTGCAGGGTAGGGGCAAGGAGCAGAGGCTCTCTTGGCTGGGCCTTGCAGGCTGAGTAGGAATCAGGCAGATGGGCAGGGGGACAGGCATCGCGGGCTGGGGGACGGCAACAGCAGAGGCCCTGGAGGGGCTAGAGCACCGGCATATGCTCATGGAGGCGGAAAGCTGAGGGCTGGTGTTGCCCACAATTCATAGGGGCCACGAATGCTCGCTTTGGAGAAGTCTCACTGGATGCTCACTCGGGTGCTGGGAGGAGGGGGCAATGTCCATCTTCATTTTAGGGTGACTTGGAGAGCGTCTGTCCCTTTCTGGCAGTGTCACAAACATTTGAGGCCGAGCTACGGTGGGAACCTGGGGCCTGACCTTGGCCACCCTGGGCTCCTGGGGAGTGGCAGGTATGTGGGGGCCCAGGACAGGTCTCCAAACTGGGGCCGCCACCCGCGTTGTCAATGAAGGTTCACGGGCGCAGCCAGCCCCACTCTCCCGGGCACTCTCTGGGGCTGTGTGTGCTGAGTCGCAGCCCGGTGAAGCCGCGGTGCCAGGCAGCGCCGTGTGGCCTGACCAGGACCAAGTGCTTCCTCTCGGCTTTCCCATGCATTCTGGGGTCCCCAGCCTGGGGGTGGAGATGAGGCTGCACAGGGGAGGGGAGGTTGATGGTGCTCCCCCGGGGCTGGAGCAGGGAGGGCTGAGGCCGGAGGGGAAGCAGGAGCGCTCGCAGGCAGGGAGAGTGCCCTCCAATGCTTGTTACCCTTTACGGGGTCCAGCTTACGCCTGGCCAGAGTGGGGACTGGGAAGCAGAGCAGGGCTGTGTCCCCACCGCGGACACGCTCATGGCAGAAAGTGGAAGGAGTGAGGTGAGAGGCGGGAAGAGAGTCCCCAGGGCAGGGGGGTTCCCTGTCAGCCCGGGAGGGGGGCGGGGCAGGCCCTGAGCAGCGGAGGAGGGCGGGGCAGCCGAGCCCTGTTGGCACAGCTGGGCACAGGCCTGGAGGCTGACCTGCACAGGGCACCGTGGCGGCGCGTGAGGCAATTTCGTGGGGGTTCTTGGAGGAGGCGTCTAAGCAGGCATTGTGGAGTCAGAGCAATGAAAGCCCGGGAAATGTTAAAGGAATGGGTGTGAAGGTCACACGTAGAAGATGTGCCCAGAGCCCATCTGGTGACAGGGGACAGGGATCAAAAAGAAAGGCAGAGTCCTGGCTGAGGATCTGGAGGCCAGGGCTGAGGGGCAGGCTGGCAGGGTGCTCCTGGGTGAGGAAGCGGGGCTGACGTCCAGCCTCCCACCAGCCAGAGGCTCTAGCCTGCATCCTGGAGGCTGACGAGCCACTGCCCCCTCACCTTCCAGTGGCCGGCCCAGGTCAGACAGCCAAGGAAAGAGCTGCCAGCCTCGGGACTGCCCGGGAGAGGTGGGTCCTTGGGGCCAGCCTTTCTCCTGCCACTTACCCCAACCGCCGGGCTCAGGAGGGAGGGAGGCCTGCGGAGAACTGCGTGCACAGCCGTGGGGCTGGGAATGGCAGGATATTTTAAGCAGCACATGGGGGAATTCGTCGTTACCCTGGAGACGGGGTGGATGCAGGCATGGGTGGCCACAGCACATCTGTGCTCAGCAAGGGGCCTGTACGGGGGTGTAGGGGACCTCGCCATGGCGGGGGTCGAAGTGCAAGGATGGAAGTGGCCAGGGCTGCCCCTGGAGTGGGCAGCTGTGGCCCTGTTCCACGAGGGGACCCATGGACCCGGGGATTTTGGGGTCCTTGTGCCAGCCCTCGCCACACATGACAGGAGGCTGTGCAGAGGGGGGTGCAATGCCACCTCCTCACCTCCCTTGCCCTGGACACATACTCCTTGTGATGTGGCCTCAGGCTCCGCTGCTTTCCAGTTTGGCCCTGGCCATTCCCCTGCCTCAGTCACCAGGGTGGCCTTCACCTCTGTCACATGGTAGCTGCCTCCTCAGCAGGGCACCGGAGGGATGGCCAAGACGGGCCCAGGTCTGGCCTGGTCTGAGGCTCAGGGGTCAGGACCTCGCTGGCAGAGGAATGGACGAGGCTGGTGCCCGGGACAAGGGCTCTGAGCCTCCAGCCGGCACTCACATTCAGGCCGAATGTGCTAGGTGGTAGCCTCGGCAGGCAGGAATCTGCTCCCTCGTCCTGGGACAGTGACAGAGTGACTCCCACAGCAGGACACCGGTGACTGGGCCGCATGGCGGCCTCACAAAGATGTCACCGAACCCCACCCGAGAACCTGTCATTGGGACGCGTCTGAAAAGGGGTCTTTATGGACATGAGTAAATTCAGGCTCTTGAGGGGAGAACATCTAGGTGACCTGGGTGGGCCCTGAGCTGCGGCAGCCGTCCTTGTCGACACAGAAGACAGGAGACACACACATAGTGAGGCGGCCACGTGACAACAGGGGCGGAGATGGGGGTGGGGGGAACTCGGCCACTTGCCCAGGACGCCTGGAGCCCAGGAGCTGAAGGAGGCGGGAAGGACCCTCCGCAGGCTCGGCCGAGGCGCGATGTCTGCCCTTCAGAACTGGGAGGGCAAACGTGTCTGGTGTGTAAGCCACCCAGCCGGGGATCCCTGGTCATGCAGCCCCAGGACGCCGACACTGGGAGCCAGTCCATTCAGAAGGTCCACTCGGAGCCCTTCCCAAACAGGCTGAACCCTGGATGGCCACTGAGTCCATTGCACAGATGAAGGCCCGAGGCCTTGGGAGTCCAGGGCCAAGGACACAGCTCTTGAAGAATGAGCTGTGCCCGTGGGTGAGGTGTGTGCTTGGCACTGGGACTCACGCTGGACCCTGCGCTGGAGGACTCACACCCTCACACGCACCGTTCAGCAGGGCATCTCGGGGACAGAGCGACCTCGGAGGGACGGAGCCTTCCTTCCCAGACCACACCCCAGAGCATGGCTACTCTGGGTGGGGGCGTGCACCTAGATGGGACCGGCAGGGACAGGAGCTCTGCATGGCCCCTGCCCTCCCAACAAGGATGGGTCAGCTCGGGCCAGCGGGACCAACACACGGGGATGTGGGAATTCCCCAGAGACCACCGGCAAAGGCCACTTGGTGCCAACAGGTACCAAGGCGGGCCTGTGCGGGGCAGCCCCCTGGGCTGGCACTGCGGCTCCCAGTCCAGGAAGGCGTGGCCGTGCCCACCCACACACTCAGACGTCTCGAACCTGTTCGGGGCACTGATGGTTCTAGAATATGGGCTCCGCGGAGCCGGTTTTACCACACGCAGATGGTGAGCGGGCCTCATCAGTAACAGAAGTTGGCACATAAACGAGAAACAAAATGGATTTGTTAGTGCGGCCCCACGGTGGACCTGTACCATGGAGTGTGTACAGTGGCCACACGGCGAGCTGAGTGCCCGGCTCTCCTCCAGGGGGCAGAGGGCGTGGGCTCAGGCCTGTCCCTGCCATGTGCCAGGGGCGAGGTGCGCACCTGCCCTTTGTGAAGTCCTGTGAGGATGGCACGGCGCCATCTGCTAGGACAGGACACTGAGGCCCAGAGAGGGGGACTGACCTGCCTAAGGTCACACAGCTGCCCAGCGAGGAAGCCTCTGCTGGGCTGGCACCCAGAGCTGCGACCTGGCTCCCTTCCACATCGAACGGCCAGACGGAGGGTGGGAACCATCTGGAGCCAGCCAGCCCAGGTCTCGGGCCTGGAGGAGTGGCTGCGTCTGCGTCTGAGCAGGAAGTTCTTGTTCTGGATTTCCCACGGGGTGGGGGGGCGGGGGGGGGGCGAGGCAGGCTGGTCTCATTCTCCACCCCTCCAGAAGAGCTTAATCTTCAAGCAAAATAAAACTATGAGTTCCTAAGGGGGCATGATAAATGAATTGCCTAAGATTCCTTGGAATAAGGAATAAAGGTCAAGAACAGTGTATGTTGGAACTCAATTCTAGAATTCCGGAAGCCACTGGGGAGACTGAGGTCCCCTGCACCCTGATTCCCTGTGCTCACGGAGAGTGGGAGCCTATGAAGGGAACCTTCTGGAAGTGTCTCCCACGCACGTCTGGAGGGAGACAACTGCACACTTTCGAGGCTCAACCTGGAAGCAAGCCCCTGGAGCCTGAAAACCTGCCTGCTCGCTTCTGGTCCACTTAGGCCCAAACTCACTGTCCTGCTTCAATAGACCGAGGGGCATCGAATGGACAGCTGCAGGGCCACGCCCTCCTGTCTCCCGCAGTGGGCTGCTCGTGGCCTCGCCGGCCCTGGCTACATGCACCACCTCTGGACTGTGTCGGGGATGATGGGGACAACAGGGACGACGGACTGGCCAGAGGGCACTCGCTCACTGTTCTCTGGAGGGATGCGGAAAATTACAGCGAAAGCAGTAAAGTGACCACCACCCCCGGGTCACACCACTGCTGGGGCTCCACAGTCCGTGAACTGCCCGCCCCCTGGCCCAGCCCAACCACAGGACTCTGCTGCCCCCCGGTGGTGATCCAGGACCCAGGAGACACGGAAGGAGACCACCGGGCTGCACTTTCCGAGGTGGGGAAGGGCCCTGTGGCCTGACGGGGGTGTCCAGGGCCAGGTGGAGGCCCAACAGTGCCCAGACCCCACGCAGGGTTCCTGTGAGCCAGGCTGTTGGGTGTCTCCAGCTGAGGCCTTGGCTCCTCTGCTACCTCGGTTGTGACGCCCAGGGTGGGATGCGCCCGGCATTGCTTGTTACCTAGGGACTCAGCATCTCGGGTGTGGCCGTGTCCACTCACAGGACCTGACCGAGCCATGGCTGAGCCTCAGGACATGTGCACTTGGGGTGCACGCAAACCCCAGGCCAGCCCCTGGGTGCTCTCCCTCCTTTCTGCCCCCATTCCAGGGAAAGCAGGAGTCTGTCAGCAACAAGGGACTTCTCTCTCCATTTGCTCTTCACCCCAGGAGAAACTGCCATCACAAGGGTCCCGAAGAGGCTGGTCTGAGCTGAGCTGTCCCCAAATTCACATGCTGAAGCCCTAAGCCCAGCACCTTAGAGGCTGACAGTATCTGGAGACTGGATCTCTAAAGGTTAAGTGAGGGGATTCAGGTTACTCGAGGTCAGCGAGGGGCCCTACTCCTGTGAGACTGGTGTCCTAAGAAGGGGAGATTCGGACACAGACACACCAGGGAGGTAGGTGCACCGAGGGACAACCACGTGGGGGGACAGGCAGAAGACAGCCATCTGTACACCACAGAGAGGCCCCAGGGGGAGCCTGCCCTGCCCACACCGGGTCCCAGACTTTCAGCCTCCAGGATGGGGATAGCGAGGGTCGGTGGCATTTAGCTACAGCATGCGGGGCGGACACAGAGCCCAACTCACCTCCAGCCGGTGATTCTGATAAAGCCACAGGTGCCCCGGAGCCCATGTGTTCCGTTTTATTCTAAGCTATTTGTGTAATGGTTAATCTGCACACACCTCGTAGCAGTCACCATATGCGTACCCCTTCACGCTTTCTGACCACCTTTCAAAGCGGCACGATTATCCCCGTGTCGATGGAAACCTGGACGCAGGGGCCTGGGCTCGGCAGAGCCAGGCCTGTGACATCACAGAGGCTCTGGTGTCCCCACCCTGCCGCTGGTCCCCAGCACCCACGCAGAGCCCCCATTCTGCCCTGGGCCCAGCTGGCGGGGATGCCAACCGGCGCAGACGCTGTGGGGACAGGCACGGAGGCTCCTGGAGAAGCCAGGAGCTTAAGACCAGCTCACAGCCCACCACCCCGCCGGGGGCGTTCACCCTGGGAACTGCCACCAGGGTCTTGAAGAGACAGCTGCAGCCCCCTGTTCACTTCTGCAGACAGATGAGTGCCGGGAACAGGTGAGTGGGTGGATGGAGAGGTAGGTAGGGGGTGTGTGCACACCCACCGGGAGGTGATTCAGCCTCAGGGAGCAGGGAGTCTCACCACCTGCAAGAACACCGTGCTCATGGCCAGCTGGACGCCGAGGAAAACAGGGTGGAGAGAGAGGAGCACCAAGTGGCCTCACTCACACATGGAGCCCAAACATAAAGTCGCACCCACAGAAACAAAGTGGACAACGCACCATGGCCAGGTCCAAGGGCGGGGTATGGGGGGGTGGGTGCATGAGAGGCCGCTGACTTTCAGCGCTAAGGGGAGTAAGGCGGGGGGGCTAACGGACTGCCTGGTGCCTGTGGTTGGTGACAGTGCTCATCGCTGAGGCTGCTGAGAGAAGAGAGAGGGAACCTCCTCACCACACCTGCACACACACACATGCACATGCACACACGCACACTTCATGGGTCAAGGACCCCTGGAGGAAGGACTCTCTAATCTCCCAACCATGGCACTGCCGTCACATGAGAGACTCTTACACAGGGAGTGGCCACGGGGTCCCTCAGCCAGAACGTGGGATTTGGTGGCAAATGGGGGGCAGAACCCCAGATTGGTCTCTGTTAGACGGAGAGCCTAGACTGCCCCACGGCCAGCCAGACTGGGGTGGGGGCAGGACTGCATTTCTCAGTGCTACCTCCCCAGCACCTGGAACGGTGCGCTGCACATAGTAGGTGCTCAGTGAGTGAACCCTGCTGAACAAAGGGGTGACTGCATGGGCTCCTCTGGACTGCCACCTCACATCTGTGCAGATGAAAATTCCAACTGGCACCAGATTCTGTGACAACCCGAAAGAAGGGGCCCCTCCTGGGGACGGGGACATAGTAGGTGCTGGTCTGTTTATTCTGGTCTCTGCCTGGGCCGCTGTGGCTGGAGACCCACCCCCTCCCTGCACGCTGGGACTGCCCACTCTGCACCTCCTGTCCCCAAAGCCTCGGGAGACCCTTTCCCGGGTCCCACACATCCTGCCCTGTGAACAGGGGAGGTAGAAGCACCTGTCCCTCGGCGATGGCGTCTGGGGCCTGGGACTGAAGCCCTCCTTCTCCCCTGCCGTCCCCAGCCCCCGGTCTGGTCTGACAGGCTCCGGCAACAGCATCAGCGGCCCAGGCTATTTTCAATCCCACAATTCCCCGGGGTCTTCTGTCACTGAGACAGTTTAGTTGGGAGCTGCAGCAGGATGGGGCTCGTCCCTGGGGGTGCTCCGGGCACCCAGAGCCAGTCTGACCAATCAGGCGGGTGGGGGAGGGCCAAGTCCCTCCACCAAAGGGAAGCCTCTTGCGGACCTGCAGCAGGGGGACAGGTGGTGGTCACCTGGTTGGCCGTGGAGACAAGTCACAGCCGAAGATGGCTTTGTCGGATGGTAAGGCGAAGGGGGTCCAGTGACTGTTATCCCTTGCTTACCTGTTCTTCCACTCATCTACCCACCCACCCCCTCCATCCGTCTGTCTGTCAGCCTATCCATCTATCACCCATCCGTCTGTCTGTCCATCCCTCCATCCACCCATCCTGTGCATCTACCAGGAACCTGCTCTTCCCTTCAGACCCACTCAGCTTCCCAGAGGTGCTGCCCACCCCATCATCCCATCCACCCACCTGCCTACCCACCTTGCACATTCATCGGTTGTTTGCTGGGCACTTACCAGGCACCTCCTCCTCCCTTTAAACCCACTGCTTCCCAAGACATGGTGCCTACTCTGTCCCCAGCTGCTGGGCTCCTCTGTGCCCTCCCCACCCCCGCAGGAGCCCCCTGCCAGGTTCTGACCTCTCCCTCCCGCCCCTCATCGTAACTCAGGGGCTGATGCTGCCCCTCGGGGAAGGCAAGGACCCCCAGCACACCTAGCAGGTGCTGGGCATGTCGCTTCTGTTTGCTCATGAACTGGGTCTCCAAGCCTGTTGAGCACCACCTTGCTTTCTGCAGCTGACTGCTGGCCAGGAGCAGAGTGAGGGCCGGGCTACGCATGGGACTCTGGCCTAGGCTCCCTTCCCCCACCCCCGAGGGTAGCAGCCCTCCCTCCCGGTGGCAGACCACCCGAAGTCTCAAGGGCAGACGTGGTTGTCCCAAGCCCCAGGCTCGTACCCTGGTTTCCGCACGCTCCCACTACAGGACAGGAGCTCTCCAAGTCTCCATTTTCTTGTCCAAAAGATGGGATGACATCACCCATCCTTCAAGGTCCAGTGTGACCCGCTGGGACTCCAGCTACTCCCCTTGGGCAGCTGCAGATTCTGACAACTTTGGAGTTATTTTAAAACTGCTGATTAAAAAATTCTCTGACTCTCAACCACGAGTGGCCACTGCTCTGTCCTCGAGCCATACCCTTGGTGGCCTCTCAGGCCAGGGGAGCAGCTAACGGTTGTCCCTGCTGCAGCACCACCCCCCCAGCCCCGCCCCGTGGCAACCTCCTCCTCCTCCTCAAAGTCCTGCTCAAGTGTCACACCCTCTGGGAGTCATGGCTGCTCAGGCCCTGTCTTCTCCTGGTGGCCATGGTCTGGCCTTGAGCCCACAGGACCAAAGGTCATGGAGTCCCTGCCCCTCAAGCCACTGGGCAAAGTGGCCCAGGGACTGGCGGTGGGCTGCATTTCCTCAGGGAGAAACACTGCGTCTCTGTCCTCTGTCCGGGCCTTTCACAAAGGACCACCTGAGGGCAAACAGGAGGGGGAGGGAGGCCTGGGACCCCAAGCTCAGGAATCACCCTGCCTGGCCACTTGCTGGCTGTATCCTCCCGCATCCCAGCAGCCCCTGTGTGACAGATGGGCGGGCCTGCACGGGAGACTCTTGGCAGCACCCGACAACCTGCTTCGGCTCAGAAGGACGCAAACTCGAAGCGGTGCAGCCATGGCCACCAGCAATGAGGAGCAAAGGGGAGGAAGGACGGTGGCTTGTGGCTGCTCAGTGCCAGGAGAGGGTGGACAGGGCATGTGGAAGCCCCTGCAGAGGCGCGAGCACACAGGTAAGGGAGATGAGGGCAAGGCTGGCACAGGCTGGAGGAGGGGAGCAAGCCCATGTGGCGTGTGCGTGTGCAGCATGAACCGCCTGCTCCGGGTCCTGGGATGCCCGGCGCCCGAGACGCTCCAGGTGCTCAGGTCCATTTTGCCTGGAGGCGTACTTGTGGCCAAGGAGCGGGTCATGTAGGAAACGGAGCCGCAACCTGGGGAAGGGTGGAGGAGGCTGAAGACCAGGGTGCACCTCAGGTAGCGTGCAGGTGGGGGTGCGACTCGGAGTGACAGATGACAGCACCGGCCAGGGGAGCAAGCTCAGGGACGGGGGCCTGCTGGATGCGATGGAAGGTGCTGTTGGCTGCACCCATGCACTCAGGGGCACACATGTGTGCACACGCACACACATAAAACACGTGTACCCAGGTGGATACCACGTGAGCTGCCAACACACATGTGCACTTGGTAACTGTTGGTGAAGAAGAGGGAGGCAGAAAGCCCCAGGCAGACCCCAGTGGTAAGCGTAACCCCGAAGCCAACTTGCCCGGCGCCCATTCTACGGTCAGGAAAACCCCAGGTTTTCTGAGGTCACATGGCGGAGAGAAGGCTCTGAGCCCTGGGATCCCCGCTTGGCGCCCGGCATCCCCCTGACATGGCCAGGAGGCTTCGACCTCAGGCATGCCAAGCCGCTCCTGGATGGGACAGCCCAACAGCAGTGGCCCTTCCCCAAAGGGACGTTCCCTAAAGCCCTGCAGGTCCTCCACCTGCTGCTAAAGCAGGTCCCCACCGATGCAACCCTTGGAGCACGAGGTCCTTTGGGTGAGTGGGAGCTAAGCAAGGGCAGGCACCCATTAAGCAGAGGAGGGGCTGCCCTGCCTTGCCCTGCAGCCACAGGCTGCCTGCTCCTCCCTGGGGCTGCATGGGAAGCTGCGGGGGGGCGGGGGGGGGCAGGCAGGAGGAGACACAGCCCGGGATCTGAGATGCTGGTGCCCAAGGGGGTGTGTGGACACCTGGCCCATCAGTCCCTCATCGTAGACCCTACGGAGACCTGTGGAAAGAGTGCTTTGGGATGCCACTCTGGTTTCCGCTGTGAACCCGGTCAGCTTTCCTGAATACCCAAGCCCAGCGTGAAGCCTTCCAACTGTGAGACGCAGGCAGGTCGGAAGGAGGAGGCAGTTCACGGTGGTCTGCATTCCAACGTGAAGTGCTTCTGCCCACATGAGTGTTGCATTACCTCTGCAGGACACAGCAGGCTGCTTCGGTGGCACCTGCAGAGCAGAGGGGCAGGCGGCTCTGCCCCTCGCCCCCGGCGGTCGGTGTGGACATGGAGGAAAACCCTGGACAGGCCCCGACGAAAACCCAGCCCAGGTGCATCCTGCTCTCGGGGGACAACGTTCAAAAGACTCACGGTGGCCAGAAGGAAGAGTGACTGCTGCACGGCCGGTTTCCAGCACACGCGGACTTCACACAGGGGACGGCGGCAGAGTGACCAGGAACACAGTGACATGTGTGTGGGGAGGGCCTGACCGTCCACTCGTGGCGGTAAACATCGCCTGGGGGCGTGCCGTGACAATCTCAGCACGTTGGCAACCCAGAACTGCCACAAAAGTCCATTTCCACTGGAACGTAAAATATTCTAACAATCAGAACACCAGAAGACAACCAAGCGCAGCGAGAACACGCAGAAAATGAGAAACAAAGGTACTAACCATTGCGTTAGATTTAAACGGGAAACATCGAGTGAAAAGGATTGTTAGAACGGATTTTCCCACAGCCGCCCCATGACAGGCAGGTCACAGGGAGAGCGGGGAGAAGATCCAGCCGCCAACACGGACCACCAGGGATAAGCAGGGACGTCGGTGACACAGGGATCAGTTCCCAGTCCCGAGTGAGTGTGCAGCTGGCCACAGAGAAGGCGGACAAGTTGTCACATCTACTCTTGGTCATTGGTGCCACTAGCCCAGAACACACCCGCGAAGGCATCACGTCAGAGGGCAGACCCCAAACGACCTGACTCCCAACACCCTGGCGCAGACACGGGCACAGCGCACAGTCAGAAGTTTGCCCAGCCATGGATGACAGCAGCAGCGCCAGTCCCCGCCTACCTGTGCCAGGCACTGTGCTGATCGCTTCACGCTTTAAAAACCAGCCGGTCGTAACTCCTGGCTGGGGCAAGCGCTCCAATCCCCCATCTTACATGTGAGGAAACCAAGGCACAGAGGGGCCACGTAATGGGCCCACATGATGTCCTGTGGGTAGGCGGTGAGGCTGGGGTTTGGGCAAAAGCTCTGGGCCTCCACCCGCCCCCTCACCCACATTGACCACCTAAGGTGAAAACCCACGGTCAGTTACGCCCGTGGGGTGAGGCCGTCCCGTGCCCACTGCCCCGGAGGAAAGCCTGTCTGCAGCCTCCTGCACGGGGTCACCCAGCCTCCCACCGGTGCCTGTGAGGATAAGTGTGTGCAGGGGGCTGCCCTGTGCCCCCACCTCCCTTAACTCAGTGGCTTTCCATCCACCGGCTGGCCTCCTGGACACACTGTGGGGTCCCAGGTGGAGCAGGCGGCTTTCCCAGTGGGTCCCGGCTCCAACCTGGCCCTGCTTGGAGTATGAACATTGGAAACTCATTTCTGATCCCCTCCCCCCCTGGAGGAAGTTGTCCCCCAAGGCTCCTCTGTGGAGCAGGACTGGGGATTTTCATCCTGCCCAAGTGCCCCCTCCTAGGCTTCTGTGCCCAGCGGCTGCCATCTAGTGGCCGAGGCAGGCATTGCAGGCTGGGACCCTTCTGAAAGAACAGGGGTCCTCTGACATCAGGGCTTCCCGATGGGCCTGGAGGATGCTGGAGGGGGTTATAACAGGAGGACTTCTGTATTGAAGTGCTGGCCTAGTCCGCTAGGGGATGTCCTTCTGACCCCAACTGACTTGGCTGGGGCCATGGGCCTGTGTGACCTGGGGAAAGTGGCCCAACCCCTCTGAGCTCAGGTCTCCAGGCACTAACTCAGGGAGGGGGGCTGATGAGATCTTTGGAACCAGAGCCTGCACATCCCTGTTCCCTCGGGCGGTGGGGGTGGGGGTATTGGAGCACAGAGGGGATTTGCCTGGACAGGATGGGAGAGGGGGAGAGTAGTTGAGAACCAGGCTGAAGGGCTGGCAGGAGGCCAGGAAAGGGAAGCTGCCCAGGCCACGGCCTCCCTGGGCCATCCTGGGCCCATGGGCGTCCCCCTCACACACAGAGAAGAGGGTCAAACCTGCTGAATGTGGGGCCTCCCATCTCCCCACACACAGGGGTCAGTGGGACCACTGACACGCAGGTCCTCCTGGGCACCTGGGATTCTGCATTCCTAACAAGAGCCAGGCAGCCACTCTGATGTGGCTGCTCCGTGGGCCACACTCTGAGCATCACGTTCTTCCTAGGGGTTAAAGTCCTGGGGCTCTAGCTATAGCCATATCCCTGCACCCCCAGATCCCCGCACCCCCAGATCCCTACATACCCGGAGGGCTCCAGAAAACACAGAGTTCCTGGCTCACAGGTGGGGCCCGAGCACCTGCATTCCTGACAAGTTCAGGTGACACCACTGCTGGCTTGGGCAGCACATCTGGGGGACCTCCACCCAGGTCCGCTCACTGGGAATCCAGGGCAGGTGTCTTACAGCCCCCTCCCCTGCCCCCGGGGGAGTCTGAGACCCTGGGCTGCCCTCCTGCTTCCTCCCATCCGGGCCTCCTGACTTTTCCACCGTCGCAGCAGACAGAACAGGGCAAAACCCCAACGCAGCAAACCTACGCTGCCAGGTCGGCTACGCGCCCACTGCAGCTCTGAGAACATGGCCTGGAGCAGTGCTGCCTCGCTGGGGACCACGCCCCAGCCAGTGGGACTGCAAGTGTCCTTGCTGTCTGGGTCTTGGGTAAGCTGGGTGCTGGGAGTCTGAGGAGTCACATCAGAGGACGGTTCACTGCGTCTGTGACAGAGGTCACAGCTGTTGAGTTGAGGGCCACCAAGGGGTCTGTGCTGGGCTTTGGGGGGTAAGCAAAGCATCTGGGGGGGGTGCAGGGGGACCACCCCTGGAGCGCCTTGTATCTGTCCAGGTGCAGTCCTTGTACGATCAGGCCAGGGGTCCACCACGGAGCCCTCGGCGCTGGTCCAGGGGCCAAACAAGCAGTGCAGGGCGAGGCTTTTCCTGGGCGCCTCTCATCTGGGTGGCCTGGATCTCTACCTCCACAGAGGGCAGGTGCCCTGAGTCCTGCAGGTAAGCTACTCCCCTGGCAAGGGCAACTGAGGTTACCCGGGCCCTCTACAGCTGCTGCTTGAAACCAGAGCCCTCATTTTGCCCAGAAGGAGGAAGAAAGGTCGGACAGACAGATGGTGGCCTTATTTGAGAAGCTCAGAAGGAAATGGAGAAATGGAGCATCTTTCTGAAGTCATGGCCAGAGGCGAGGCCCCGTGATGGCCACCTGGAACCACCAGGAGGCCCAGCCAGCGTGCGTGCTCCTGGGTAACGAGAGACCGCTCCTGGGTTAGACACGAGGCCCTGGGCACGTCCCATCCCAGTCCCTAGGCCCCGTTCCACTGCTCAGCAGGGAGCAAGGGCTCTGGACCAAGCCCGCCCCTACGGCTCGCTGGCTATGTGACCTGGAGCCAGTCACTGAACCTCCCTGAGCCACCTCTCTTCATGCCAACAGGAGAGAGAACCCGAGACCTTTGAGGCAGGGCCCAAGTTACAGTCGTGCACTGTGTGGCCAGCACCTACTCTGCGTGGCGGCTGCAGGAGCCTTGCAATCACTGAGTCATCTACTCTGCCTCCAAGCAGGGTTGTGTGAGCAGACTGCGGTTGCCCACATGGCACAGGAAGGGAAACTGAGGCACAGGAGGTCGGGAGAGAATGAAAGGGCTGGCACGGAGCCCGGTGGCCCTGGTGGGCTGCCCTGAGGATCGGGTGAGGGGATGCTGGTTACACGCTCACCCGGGTCCTGGCACAGGCGGCGGAAGTTGGGTGGTCCAGACTCCGTGCCCCTCCCAGCGCCCAAGGGCCATGCTGGACCAGCAGGGCTCACGGCGTCAGTGAAAGGATGCCTGCCCTGCCCGCGGCCCTGTGTCCCAGTGGTCAGCCAAGGGTGGCGGCAGTGTAGCTTTCAGGTTGGCGTGGTGCACGGGACCAGCACCCACAGTCTCGTGCCCAGGCAGTGCAGGACCGGCCTGGGGTCACCTGCTGGGTCATAAGCATCCGTCGTGATGAGGACACGGGCTGCATGCACTGAGCAGAGAGGGGCACAGGCACCCAGACAGAACCCCATCCCATGGCGGTGGAGAGGCTAAGGCCCGGCCAGTGGCCAGAGTCAGGCCATGGGACCAGATGAAGCCCTGACTCATGCAGACTCAGGACAACACTCCGCTGGCCGGGGCCTCCTGCCATGCTCCCTGGATGGGGCTGGCTTGGCATCATCCCCACCTTTGAACTCCTTTTCGTCAGGGAGGACGTAAGAAAGTTACACAATCGCAGGCAACGATACCACATTGAACTACCTGTGGCCAACAGAGCCGCGACCCACAAGCAAACTTCCACCCCATCAGCTAGCCACCTACTTATTAAGTCATCCACAAATCCACCAGCCAGCCACCCACCCACCCATGCATCTATCCATCCATCCACTCATCCACCTGTCTACTCATCCATCCACCCACCCACCCATCTATCCATCTATCCACTCATCCACCCGTGTACTCATCCATCCACCTATCCACCCATCTGTCCACCCACCCACTCACCCCCCCACCTAGTCTCCCATCCATCCACCTGGCCATCCGTACTCTTATTGTCCACCTATCCCTCCATCCATTTGTCCACGCATCCGTCCATCCACCCACCCATCCTTCCCCGGTCCATACAGCTGGCCGACATGCATTCACAAGATCCTATTCTACACTCAGCTTTGTGCTGGGCAGGCACATGCAACTCCGAGATGGTGTTGCAGCCTTTCTCCTGGTCGATCCTCAGGCGCTGAGAGGAAGAGACTTAGAAATGAGGAGGCGGGTCAGTGACCCAGGTCCCCAGGGAATGGGCCAGGTCAGCTCCAGGGAGAGAAGAGTCAGGGCAGGAATTGGCAGGGTGGGGGGCAAAGGAGAGAAGGGAGGTGTGCGTTCAGCCTGCCTTGTGCCCGTTCCTCACATCTGGGGAGAGACCCATAGCCCAAGGTTAGTGAATGTGCTGTGACCAGGCCCTGGGAGGGTGAGGGTGGGATCCTGGTCTGGCCAGTGGGTGCATCCCACTCCCCTGGTCACTACGATTGGGTCAAGAATGGGCTCATGATTCAAAGCAGCCCAGAAAGACTCAACCTGGTCCCTCTTCTACAATTGCTTCAGTAATTGAACCCTAACTTGTTGCTGCTGGTGGCCATCTCCACGTCGTAGGGAGACAGCCTGCCTGAGAATGGAGTTCAAACAGAGGGAACCAGAAAATGGAAAGAGAGCTTTCTGATACTCTCTGAGCACCTGGACCCAGCCATACCTGAAGCTGTTTTTTCCTAAGCTTTAATGCTATTTAAGTCCCCTTTTTGGCTTTGGCCAAGTTGAGCTTGATTTTTATCCTTTGTAACCCAGAGGCCTAACAGGTACAAGGGGTAATATTCCTTGCTTACCTGGCTTGGACCTGGTAAGAGTTCTGGGAGCTCAGAAGGAGAAGAGTGCTCCGATGGGATGCTGGAACCCCCAGCCAGGGACCCCAGGGTGGCTGGTATAACTGTGCATAGACAACCAATTGCCTTGGGCAAGTCCTGTCCCCTCCAAAGTCTTGAGTTCCCCATAAATTTTGGTTTCTTCCTCAAAACATCCCGAACCTTCACTCAGTTGAAGTTTTATAGCTTACATCCTGAGCTGCTCTGGCTGAGCCATGGAGGCAGGAGGAAGGTTGTTCAGATGGGTGGACACTATGGAAACATGAAGAAGGCTGCTCCTTATGACACACTGTGGTGATGGGGCCAGCTGCCTACCCCCACATCTGTTCTCTACTTTAAAGAGCAGGTTTCTGGAATAAAGGCTCTCAGCCTCCCTAGAGATTATGTAATGGCTGATAATCCATAGTTGGAAGCACCGTGGACACTTTGCATGTCCTTACAAAGTGTGGTTTGCTCTTTCCTGAACTGAAATACAGATGTGATGGGTGGAATCTAAGCAGCCATCTTGAGCCATGAGGCAGCCTGTTAAGAATGGCGGAGCAGGAAGAATGGAAGTGTCTAGAACCCCAGGAGCCTGAAGCCCCCACCCCAGCTCTGGACTTCCTTCTTCTGTTTTCTTTAATATGACACAGAAACAAACCTCCATCCCATGTAAGCCATGCCTCTTTTGTATTTTTCCTGTCACATGCTGCTGAACCGAATCTCAGCTGATGCAGGCATTGTGGAGAAAAGAGCAATGCATCTAGGATGCTTCAGCTGAGGGGGGCGGGTGGCAAAGGGGAGGCCGGTATCTTCTTTCAAGAAAGGAACGGATGTCTGGGTGTTCACGCTAACTTGAAAGCAGTCTGTTTATTAGGGTTTTGCGGCAAGGCTTTGCTGAGACGCTAGTTTCCGCTCTGGAGCAGCCTCTCTCTCTCCCTGAGCTGGGTTCCCACTAATGGTTTGACTGAGCGGCAGGGCAGCCTTCTGACCGGTGCTCGGGAGCCCCGGGCACGCCGCCCTCACTCGTGGGGACCGCTCCTCCCTGGTGAAGGGGACCTGCGATTTTCTTGTTGTTCCATAACAACTGCATTTTGTCACTCTAATTTTAGTGGTGATGTTTTTGTTCCAATCAGCGATCTTTTGGAAAACCAGACTGCTGAAAGAGCGCTTGGCAGGCAGAGTGACGAGCAATTCTTAAACCGCAGAAGACGGATGATTTTTAACCATGCTGAGTTCTAAATCTGTTTCCCAATGGTTGACACTCATTAGGGAGTAATGAGGTGTCTTAAATCCGCGTCCATCCCACCGGCTCCGACACAGCAGGCATTTGTGGTGGGCCTACTGCGTGCCGGACCAGGTCACGGGGAGCCTGGTCAGGGGAGGGGGACACAAGGCAGCGATGGGCCTGCTCAGCCACACCCCAATCCGGACTCCAGACCTGTCAGGGCAGTGCAGGGCTGGGAGCCCAGCTGGGCCACCTGACATAGGCGGGTCTCCGAGGCGCTCCCCTTCTTCCATCAGTGTAGGACCTCAGGGTGCCAGGCTGAGCACCCAGCAAATCAAGGTGCTGCCAGGTTGCCCGCACCAGGGACAGAGCTGCTGCCTCTGATCTTCCCCAAACCGCATCGCAGCGGGCAGCTGAGTGCCTCAGACACTAGGGCTCGCCTCACGGGGCATGCATCAGGCTGAGGCACGTTACTTCTCCTTCCCCAGCTGTGATGTGGGGTGGCCCTGCCCCATGCCGTCCAAGGCCCCCCCACCCCGGGTTTGCTGGTCCATGGGTGGGGGAGGAGGAACGTGTGAGATGCACGGTGCCCCGGCCCCGTGACTGGAGAACATGTCACCTCCAGGTGACAGAAACCCAGGCCTCTGCTCCTGGCAGGAGGAGGGTGGCCCCGATTCCCTCGCAGCCCTGTTGGTGCCACCGCCGCCCGGCGCTGCTCAGACGTGTCCCCATTTAGATGACAAACGACACGCACGTCCCAGCAGTGAGACTCCTTCGAGGACTGTCCACGAGCAAAGCCGGTGCTTCGGGGACAAGAACTAGGTCATGTTGTCACTGGGAATCGTGTCTGTGCCAGCACTCAGCATAGAGCACAGCCCCACACCACGTGGGGGCCCACACTCCCAGGGGCTGGTGCTGGGCGCACACGCACGCCACACACACCGCACACCCAGGCACACATGGGGCCTCTCCAGCCCCTGCGAGGGTGCGTGAAATGACATGTGTGCACCTGTGTGTACAAGCATGCCTCTGCACGTGTCTCCACATGCATGCGCACATATAAGCACTCTGGTATGTGCAAAGCACACACATGTGCGCACATGTGCGAACGTGTGGACATGCCTGCATGCGCACACACCTGCACGTGTGTGTGCAGCTCCTGTGTGGTTGCGGTGTGGTCCATGACTGGACACGCGCTCCGAGTGCCAGGGGAAGATGCGCCAGCACCTGGGGCCCTGCAGACACAGCAGGCCAGGTGCCTAACGCTGGAGTGGGCTCCTCCTCTTCCTCCCCTTCCTCTGTCTCCGTCTCCACACCAACTTGGGCTGTGGGGCGATGGCAGCTGGGCAGCATGACTCAGGCCTCCCCTGCTGGGCCCGTGTGAGGTGGGGTGGGGGGAGATGGACCCTCCTCAGCCAGGTATCGGGTCAGAATAAGCTCCCATCACAGGCTGAGGGCAGGTTCTAGTCTCCGCTCCAGGACGCCAGGCCATCACCCCTCCTCTCCTCGGGGGCCCTTCTGGGAAACGGAGCCTGCCCAGCCCTGTCCCTGCCAACAGAAAGCTGGCAGTGCACACCCAGGCTCAGGACGGCCACCGGGCGACCCTGCTCTCCAAGGTGCCGGCTCACCTGCTCGGCAGGACCTCTCAGAGCCCACCGGTCACTGTCGGACGCCCTGCAGGTTAATGTCCAGCTTAAAGGTCTCTGCAGCCCCTGGTGACCAAGAAGACCCCTCTGGACTGGTTTTTGTTTTCCTCTTTTTACCTTTCTGCATTGGCACCGTTCACTACAGGACCAGACATGACATGCAAAACAACACAGCAATTTACAAAGTACAAAGTCAGTGCTGCTCCGAAGAAGGCGTCCAAACAGCTGGGGACACACAAAAAGGTTACCCAGGGAAGTGCAAACCGCACCGCAGGCAACTCGCGCCACCTCCGCCAACCGGGACAGGAGGATATGGAGAAGGCGGAAACTTCTGCGCTGCCGGCAGAGCGTCAGATGGTGCAGCCGCCGGGGAAACAGGCAGGCGGGTCCTCAACAGGCTAAACAGCGAGCAGCCGCGTGACCCAGCATCTCCCCTCATGGGTGTTTGTCCCCAAACTGAAAACCGGCATTCAAACAAAAACTTGTATGTGCAGAGGTGGCATGTCGGGTAGTATGGGTCCGACAGCCAGTGTCCCTCCTGTGAGCGTGTCTGAAATCCAGCCTGTTACCCCAGCCTCCCACCACAGATGCACCCAGCCCCCAGAGGCCCTGTCAGAGACCCACCCCTGACACTGCTGTCCCCCAGGGCAGGAGCCCATGGCTCACACAGGCCGAGCAGCGTGTCCATGGTCACAGAGCAAGGCGCCAGCGAAGCTCCGCTCCAGGCCAGTGACCTCCCACAAGAATTCAATGTCGGTGTGTTCCTTGGCCTGGGGCTATGGGCCTTCTCTCCTGAACAGCGGCTAGGCCCTGCTGCTGACCCAGTGGTTCCCGAATGCTGGAAGGTCAGCACGCAGCCTGCTCAGGCCACAGGACAGTCACTGCCCTGGACTCAGACGACAGAATGGCCCCCTGGGGAGGGGACTGCGGCAGGAAGGACAGAAGGGAAGGCGTCCACAGGAGCATGCCAGGTTTCGGCCCCACCTCTTCACCCTGGTTATGGACTGAACTGTGTCCCCCAGAACCACAGGCTGAAGCCGCAACCCCCGATGTGACTGTTGGGAGAGAGGCCTTGAGGGAGGTGACGAGGGTTCAGAGAGATCATAGGGTGGGGCCTTTCCTGTAGGACTGGCATCCTTGTAAGAAGGGACAGGCCACGTGAGGACAGAGGGAGAGGACAGCCGTCTGCAGGCTGGGAAGAGAGGCCTCCCCAGGAAGTGCCGCTGCCCACCCCGGACCTGGGACCCGAAGCCTCCTGGACTGTGTCGCTTGCCCCCCAGGCTGTCACATTTGTCATGGGGGCCCTGGCAGACTACCGTGACACTCTCCCCTATCCACAGCCACCGCCTGGTACAGGAGTGAGGACTCCCCGATGCCCCTGAGTCTGAGCCTCAGCACCCACTCGGAGCAGAACCCAGGGCAGAGCAGAACCCAGGGCGCGGAGCGTCGGCTGTGCAGGGCGACTTTCCGACAGAGCCGCACATTCTGTAGAGGCAGGAGGTCCGTGGGGAAGCAGGGGCCCCAGCATCCCAGGTTGCCTGGTAACTGGGACTGACCATCCCCCCACCTGCTGGGAGGGGCGGGGTGGGGAGGGCCTGGGTCCCACAGCGTCAACAAGGACTGGATGCTCCCGAAGGACCTGGAGCCAACAGACAGACCCCATCGAACTCTAGTTTGGGGGCGAGCCTGAGCGTGGAAAGTGGCATCTAAAACATGGAGCAGCTGCTTAGAGACAAGGGCAGGCACCCAGGCAGCGAGGCTCCGAGTGTCTTTTAATAAAATGGCGTAAAAGAAGGAAGGGGGGCGGGTGGGGTTCTGCCCCAGTTGTTGGACAAAAGCACCATCCGTCGCGGTCAGGACAAGGCGTCCTTTTTTTAGGGGACAGCCTGTCACTCCTTTGGAGGCTGGCCCTTTGGCTGCTTATTAATATTTCAGATTGCAACTGTGCTCACAGCATCGCTGGCCTGTATTTTTAAATGTCCTAAAGATAACAGAAAAACAGGCTATTTTGGAACCAGCCACGCCTATGGTGACGTCTTATAGAGGTTTGTACCCACTGTGACTAATGGGACTCTGTTCAGTAGCAGTACTCGATGAGCCCCTGCCCCGAAGGCGCCGCCCAGAGCCACCCAGAAATGGGGCTGAGGGCCCCCCACCTTCTCTGCCTCCCAGGGGAGGGCACCGGGGAGGGCACCAGGCTGGGCGAAAGCAGGCCTTCTCTGCTAGCCTCGCTGTTGAAGGGACATCCGCAGTCACTGTCCCCTTTCCTCTGCAGGCCGTGGCACCCCACTGGCCTAGGCAGGCCATCCCCCCGCACTCGGACTTAGCCAGCCTCACTTCCTAAGCACACACATTCCTTAGCTACCTGGTTCTGGGTGGGTCTGGGCATGACTCAAGGCAACTTGGTCAGGGCCCGCCCTGGGCGTTTGCTAAGCAAGCGGGAAAGAGCCGCTCTCTCTCTTTGCTGCACTTGGACCTCGGACACTAAGAGCCCAGCTGCAGGATCACCCTGAGAGGTGAGCTAGCCAGAGAACAAAGCTGTCACGGGGGGATCAGCGCCTGGAGACGGAGAGAAAGCTCCCTGGGGACACACTGCACCTGGATCCAGCTCTACCTGAATCCAATAATCTGGCCTCTTTAATTATATAAGCTAATCAATTCCCTTTTGGGGGTCAGGAGTGCTGTAGGGAGCCTGGGGGTTTTGTCACCTCCAATGGAAAGAATGACAATGACCAGGACAGCCCTTGAGCTGGGGTGGAGCTCGGAGAAGCCCTGGGCCGGGGGTTCAGATCAGGTTTCTGTGAACTAAGGGCTAACCGTCACCCCCTGGAGCTCACCTTCTCGGGGCAGTGTCTGCGCTGGGTCCCTGCCCGAGGGCTCCAGACCCAGAGGTCCCTGGGGTCAGGTGACTCAGATTCCAATCCTGGGCCTGCAACTCCAGAAAAGCAAGGACACTCCTGCCACAACCACAGGTTACTTCTGGGGGTTGAGCAACAGCACGGCACCCATGTTCCTCCTAGGAGACGAGTGAGGACCCTGGAACACTGCCACAACAGCCCCAGGCCAAGATGACCAGAGGGACAGAGGACCCCCCACGAAGGATGACCCGGAGCCCCGCCCACGACCCAGATGCATGCCTGGGTGCTGGGAGAGACCAGGACGGAGCCCGACACGCACACGATGCCACCTACAGGGGGTTCTAACAGGCAAAACCAAACCGCCCGGTTCGGGGCACACAGCAGGTTAGGAGGAGATGGCAATCGGCAATGGAGAAAGGGCACACGAGGACTTAGGGGTGCTGGTTACACAGGGTTGGGGGGCTGTTTTACAACCACTCACTAAGAGACACGTTTACGGGATGTGAACGTTTCTGTGTATTCGTTGTGCTTCACTCAAACAAATAAAAACACAAAAATCCCATGAGCACTGAACTGAATTGTCCATCTACGCAGCAGACGGGGAAGCAGACGAAGCGAAGGCAGAGGTCGGTCACAAGTTACGGAATGAGGAGCCTGACCATGAGAAGTCGCCCCTGGATGTCCGCCTCTCAGGACCCACCTGTGGCATCCAGGTCAGCCCTAGACAATGGGAACTGAGAGCCGGCACCCTCCCAGGGGGCAGGGTCCCCACATGCTCCCACCCTGCACCTGCCGGCTGGCAGTGGAGGCTGCTGAGGGCCCCAAGGGTGGTGAGGCCTGGACCCGAGTCCCAGAATCAAGAGAAGCAGCTCATCTGCTGACCGGGAGAGCCGCCCGGCGCAGTACCAGGCAGGAAGGAAAAGCTGACAGGATGAAGCCACTGAAGCTGAGGGCTGACCTGTGGCAGCAGCGGACATCGCCCCACCATGTGCACACGGCTAGGCAAGGGTGGCCCTGTGGCCTCCGGGTCAGGGCCACATCGGTGGCCTCCTCTCCACAAACACAGTGGACCTGTGGATGCGCACTCTGTCCCGCACAGGACACAGAGGACTGAGAGGCCATCCCTGTCCTCTGGAAGCCGGGACCAGAGGAGCATGGGGAAGGGCAGGCACGTGGATAACTGGCTATTCCTACAGAATGACAGTGACGTCGGCTGAGGTCTGCAAAGAGGCAAGTTATTGTCACAGGGGCGCACCTGTCCCTCCTGTACAGAGACGAGAACACGTACGACTTCCCCATCCTGGACCCCATGAAGGCATCGCCTCGGCCACCACATCAGAGCACGTCACTTCCGGCAAAGAATCTACTCAGGACGTGGTGGAAGCTCTGCACGGGGAGCCAGCCAGGAAACCGGCGCCTGCACAGGGGGACGCAGCAGTGCCACTGGCCCATGGCAAGCATGGCTGTTCCCCACACGTGGCCTGAGCGGGGGCGCTACCTGAAGCCAGTGGAGGGCCACGCAGACCAGGCTCTGCTTTTCACGTCCCTCTTGCTTTTGCTCACTACCAGTCGACTCAGTCTCTTGGCAACCAGTGTCAAAACGGTCTTCCGCAAGGCTCCACGGCAACTCCTAGGCCCTGGGTCGGTTTTGTTGCGTGAACACCGACCGCCCTGAGCAGCCCTCATGGGGACACTGCAGGGTGCAGCTCCCGGAGAGGCCCAGGCGAGGCCCGCCATGGCTCGGAGCCGCCTGTTTACGAGACCGCTGAGGAGGCCTCGAGCATTTCACCGACCAAAGAGCCTTTTCTCTGATGGCTGGACCGTGCCACCCACGTTTTCTGGAACGTGTGCCGAGCAGCCTCTTCCCCGAAAGCTTCCATGCCGCCCTGCACTAGTTTCTGGTTTGGACAATGCCCCATGGGAATGAATCGACTGGCTGCAGACGTCCTGCCTCCAAAACCCGGCCCAATCCTGGACCGAGGCACCAGTGGATTCCCCCACACACATACCCCGGGCCCGCTGCCACCCGGGCCTCAGCAAGGCCACCTTACCTGCCTGGCTGTCCTTGGGCCGGCACTGGACCTCCTCCACGCACTCGGCCGGGAACCACCCGATGTGGCCGCGGGCGCTGCCTTCCCAGAAGCCCCCTTCGCCGATGCTCAGAACTAGAGACAAGGGAACAGAGCGGTGTTAGTGGGGGGCAGGCAGGAGGGCCTGGGGCTGAGTGGGAGGAAGGGCGCTGGTGACAGCAGTGATGCCAACATGTCATCGGCCAGGCTTTGGTCCCTTTGCCAACCGACCATACTTCCTTCAGCCGTTATGAGGGGACCAGGCAGCGTCCCTCAGAGAGGAGGGTGCTGAGGGTGTTAGCATCCCAGCCCCGGCGTCCCCTCTGCCTGGCAGGCTTCAGGGACAGAATGAGCATCTTTACAGCTCATACCATGTCACATGGCCACTCTGTCCCACTGACATAGGTCAGTGGTAACTGGGGGAGGTGGCAGGCCACCCCAAAGGGGAGCAGGAGGATGAGGTGGTGTCTGCTCCCCAAAGCTAGGGAGGGGCCCAAGTGTCAGGGTCCCCAGGACCTTTTAGTTTGAGGAAAGAGCATTGACGGCAGGAGATGGGGAAGCTGTGGCGGGTGTGCGGCGAGCACGTGCCGGCTGGACTGGAGAAAAGGGCGGGAGTGGAAGATGCACTTGGCCCTTCGGCGTGCTGGTGGAGTCAGGAACAGCCTACTGACCAGGCGGGTCCTGGCGAGGAGCAGAGGTTTGCTGACCCCACAGCGAAGGGGTGGCAGGTTTGTCCTCAGAGTGGGCAGCGGCGGGGGTGCTGGCTCTGCACCGTGCAAAGGCAGACACAGTGCCTGCCCAAACAGCTGGCCTTCCCTGCTGGGCGGCACACTGGGCGCATGGAAGGGCCTCAGTAAACACCCACCAGAGAGCCAAGTGTTTCTAACCTCGACCAGTGCCGAGCATGGGCGAGCCACATCTGCTTGGAGACCAGGGCGTGGGGTGGGGGCCTGTGTCAGGAACCCGCATGCCCCCCAGGCACCGTCTGGACAAACACCTTGGCGGTCAGCACTTCCCTCCGCCCCTCATGTCCATCTCAAAGGCCAGACAAAGAGCAACTGGACCCATGGCTTTTGAAGGTCAGCTGAACAGAAAACATTGGCTCTTTGCATCATCTTTGCCTGATACGCAAGGAAATGACCTAAAGGAAACAGACAAGCAACCTCCCAGCAGACCAGGGCAATCATAACCACTGGAAGCATTTCCTCCGAAATTCCATGCTGACCCTGACACTCCACGCTGCCCAGCTGACCAGGTTGTGCCCCACGATGTCCCAATGGACCCGGACCTGAGGCGCCACGGCAGGCTCGGCCCTGGGTACACACCTGCCATGTTCCACCCCAGCCCTGTCCTCGGCTTGGACCTGAACTGAGTCAAGTCCACACAGCAGGCCTGGTAAGGGATCCAGGGGCAAGGCTGGCAGCCTCAGTGGCCTGGAGAACCAGACAGATGAGTCAGCTATGGAGAGACAAGGGTGCATGTCCCCACACCCCAGGGAAAGAGTCAGGGATAGGGCCGGGAAACGCAGCCCCCCCAACATCTCCGACCGAACCCAGAAAACACGTGTGTAGAACAGGCTGCTCAGCTCAAGTGCGAGACCTGAGCCTGCCCGGAGCATCACCCAAGTAAGTGGCCACAGCAAAATAAGGAAAAGTAACAGAAGCCAGAGTCTGCACGACCACCATGCTCAGCTCACAACAGAGACCACGGGATGCTGCGCCCTAGGAGGAGGGAGCCCATCCCCCAGTGAGCCGGGCCCCAGGGAGGCCTGGGAGGCAGGACAGACAGGGAATGTAAAGGGATAATCGCCCCCCCCCCCCCCCGCCACGCTGCCGTAAAACAGCACGTGCTGCCGGGGAGTGCAAACCCTCAACGGGGCACTGAGTAGGCTCGGCAAATAAAAAGAAACGATTAAAAACACACACGGAAACGCTGGGGCTTAGACGTGTGATTTCTGCAATGAAGAAATTCACAAGAGGGGCTTAACAGCTAAAGGGACCTTTCCAGGGACGAGTGAATGAGCCTGAACTCAGATTGACAGAGATGATCCAGGTGAAGAACGAGACATGGGGCCCCCCCGGGACGCGCTGATGCTACCAGATGGCCGGACCAGCGCGCAGCCGGAGGAGCAGCAGGAGCCGAGAGAGGGCGGGGCTCCACCTGCCTCCAGACGCTTGTTCGCCTGCGGAGGAGGCTGGCCTGGTTAGCACGAGGGAGGTATGAGGAGGGGTGGGGAGGGTCCAGACAGAGACCAAGGGGCCAGCAGGATTTGAGCCTGGCCTCTCCTCCTCCAGGGGCCCGCTTCCCATCCGTGCCAGCCATCTCCGCCGCCGCCCCTTGACGGCAGGGCGCAGGCATGGCTGCCCCGTGTAGTGTGCCCTTTCTTGCTCTGCCCGGTGAGTTCAGCGGCTCCCACGTGGCCTGCAGCCCACCCTGGCCCCATCTCCACACCCCTCCCATGGCCTTCAGCGCCACAGGCTTTGTCCACAGCCACTGCCAGCCTCCCTGTGGCCCACCCCTCACGAGGGCCTGATGTTCCCGATCTTCCTGCTCAGAAACTGTTGCTGGCCCCCCGCTGCCCCAGGAACACAGACTCCTAACAAGACGCACCCGGACCCAACCCTGCCAGGGCCTGTGCCAACGCTGCTTCCTTGGGAGGCCCTCGGGGTTTCCTGGTGAAAGGAGCGCTGCTGACGATGCCCTTGTCTGTCTGTCCCTCCCCTGCACTCTTTGCAAAGGGACCTCGCTCCACACACGGGCCGCCCTCCCTAACAGGCAGCTGGGACACTGAAGCCGCGTCTCTGGAGACGGGGGCTTCCTCTGTTTCCCATCTGTTCCCGGGGCTCCATATTTTCCACAGGGGCCTGGGTCTGACCTTGCCCCAGAAGCAGAGGGAATGCATGGAAACTGACCTTTGACCCTGTCACCACGGTGAAGGGGGATCTCGCCGTCGACCTGGGGTTGGTATGGCTTGACGACGACGAAGACTCTCCCAGGCACCGCGCTGTACAGCTTCCGCTTGGGCCCTGGGTACTCGACGGCGGAGAACACGTCCTTGTTGGCTCCAGGCAGGAAAGCTGGCCTGTGGGGGTGGGGTGGGGGGAAGACAGAAGGGGTCATGGCCGGAGACAGAGGAGGCCCTGTGGTGGACCTGTAGCCAGTCCACTCCTGACTACGGTGTGTTGAGAGCAGTTGCATTGGAGCTCCCGATTCCGGATGGGGCTGAAGACGCGAGACAGGGCCCTGGAGCCATGGGCAAGGTTAAAGGACGCAGGCAGACCCAGTGATCTTGTCCTGGGCGTGTCCCCAAAGAAGTGAGGGCAGCAGCTCCAACAGGTGTCTGCACGCCCACACTCACAGCAGCAGCAGTCACAACGGCCAAGACGTGGGGACACCCGAGTGCCTCTGGGTGGATGATGGACACAGAAAACATGGCCCATCCACGCAGTGGACGGTGACTCGGCCTTAAAGGGGGGGGGGCATTCTGGCCCCCGCTGCAGCGTGGATGGGCCTTGAGGACACCGTGCTGAGCAGGTGAGCCAGACGCAGGACAGATGCTGCATGACCTCACTCACAGTGGGGCCCCAGAGGGGTCAGACTCGTAGCAGAAAGCGGGACAGGGGCTGGGTGAGGGGCAGGAGAGTTGGTGTTTAATGGGACAGAGCTTCAGTTTGGGAAGGTGAGAAAGTTCTGGAGATAATGGTGGTGACATTGCGAGTATGCTTAATGCCACTGAGCTGTGCACTTAGAAATGGGTAAGGTGGCCAAACTCAGCTGGATGGGATTCCAACCTCGGCGTTTGGGTGTGAGGGTTAAGTCACCAAATTCTCAGTAGCAGAGCACAGGGGCCATGGCGGATGAGTGAACTGAGCCATTTCGCAGCCATCCAGGTGGACAGGGACCTGCCTCCGTCTTTCATTCCTGGCCACTTACACATCCATCCAGCCATTCATTCATTGGGCAAGTGTTTGCAGGTCTGCAGACACTGGTGAACATGAGACAAGCTTGGGCCTCACGGGCAGAAGGACAAGTTGGAAGACCCTCTCCTTTACGTCTGATGGGCCAGCACAGAGGACAGGGAGCATTGCGGAGAGGCTGTAGGCTGCAGGAATGTCTCTGCAAGGATGTTCGGGGCAGAACTGACACCCCAGAGACCAGGGGCGTGACTGGAGTGGCCCCAGTCTCAGTGTGACGGCTGGACTGGAGTGAGGAAGGCTGGGGGCGGGGAGCCCCTGTGGGCAGGGCTCATGTGCAGCGATAGGAGAATGCTTGAGAAGCAGAATCGCCGGGACTGGTGGCCTACTTGAAATTGGGTGTCTCCCAGGTTTCTGGCTGCACAGAGGGCGGCAGGAAGGCTAAGGATGCTGGCCTGGGCTCTGGCAAAGGGTGGCACATCCAACACGAACGTCCCTAGTCCTGGCCACCCACCAACAGCTGTGTCTTAAACATTAAGAGCCTAGTCCCATGTCACCACTGCTGTCAGCATCACCTTCCTGCGCCCTTGGGCCGGGGAGGAGTGTGAGCGTCCTCAGCTGGCACACTGCTCTGGGCTCCAAGGCCCCACCCGGGGTTCCCGGGTGTCACTGCACCTCTGATGTCCTGGTGGCAGCATTCCACACTCCCCACCCTTCCCTTTAGGTCTCAAGGAGGCACAATGGGGATGGACAGTCACCAGGATGTCCCACTTGCTAGGTGCAGGGGACACTGGCCAGGGTACCCAGTGTGCATGGGGGACGGGGGCTTTCATGGAGCACAGTGAGCTCACTGGGAACAGAGAAGCTTGGCGCACACCACTGAGCACCCCGCAGTCCCGCTGCCTCCCCCACTCTCCATGGCGACCATGGGCCCCTGGGGTTCTCTCTGCGCATTTGCAAACCCCAGGCTACCCTGGCTTAGAGGCAGAAACAGGGGTTCTGGAAGGTTCTGGGTGGTGGGAATCTACCTTGCCCCGCACACCCCTTCTGGAAAAATGGGGAGAGTGCCATGAGCCCCTGTGATGGGGGACAGTTCTGCGTGGGCCTCCTGCCTCGTGCCCGCCCGCTGTCTGCTCCAGCCATGCTGGACCCTCGGACCCTCCCTAACACCCAGCCAGCCCCTTTCTCTGCCTGGGGGTCACTCTCCTCCAGGGAGCCTCCCGTCCCCACGGAGGTTGGAGCCTGACTCGTGTGCACCAAGTCTGGGAGTTCGGTGGGGGCGTCTGCAGCTCTGCGTTGTCAACCACAGCAGCCCTAGGGCTGACCCGTACCTGCCCTTGTGTCCGGGGTGGGGATGTGCAACTCCCCTCTGCATGGGGACAACCCCATGGAAACCAACCGGGAGAGCTAACACGGAACATTCCCAAATTGGGAAGGAGAGAAAGTGACAGGTGAGGGGTTGCCCATCTGGTGCTGGGACCCCAATTCCTCAGCAACCAAGGTGTGGTGCTGGGACTCCAATTCCTCAGCAACCAAGGTCCCTCAGGGGGAGCCCCCTTCACCAGGCCGCACCTCTGCCCAGGTGGCCAACAGGAGTCCAGGAGCCTGCCCCTCATCAATCCCTACTCCTGGCCTCCCAGGGACAGGCAGGGCGGTAGGGCAGTCTAACTCCATAGCTGGCCCAGCTCCTGCCCCGTCCCCACCCTTTCCCCGCCCTGCCAGCAGGACCTATCCCCCCTTTCTGGGTCAGAGGGGACACAGGGGAGGGAGCAGCAGACACCATTGTCACCAAGGAAACCAGGTCCCTGGTCCCCATGTCCACGAGTGGCAGGGAGAGGGCTTGCAGAGGGCGGCCTCACCACCCCAGAACCTTCCAGAACTCCTGATGCCACTTGCACAGGAAGAGGGGCAGTGATTTGAGGCCCCAGGCTCCATGTGGAAGGCCCTGTTCTCCGTGCAGGAGGTGCCGTCTCAGGCTGGCATCCCCTGCCAGCGCCCCAGACACTCGGCCCCTACACAGGGGGTGGGGAAGTACTGGCGATGGCCACGGCACCTTTCTCCAGAGGGGCTGGGGGCACAGGCTTGAGGCTGGCCCTGTGTCCCCCAACACCTGGCCTAACCCCCACACTGGGCTGGCCCCTTTGCCAGTTTTATTCATTCCAAACCCAACTGCCTGCCTGGTCTCAGCTTCCCACTGCCCCGAGTTAAAGGACTCGCAAGCAGCTTGGGTAAAAGACAGACCTTCCCGAGTCCCTGCCGGGTGCTGTCTGGCAGCCCCTGCCTGTGGGGAGGGGGTGCTGCGGTCCCCAGGCAATGAGAAGCAGGGGGCTCAGAGAGACACAGCCAGCGAGCCGCAGGCACACTTGAAGTCTGCGTGAACTCAGAAGCATGAGCGTTCCCACCCTACCAAGCCAGCTGCACCCAAGACAGGCTCGCTCAATGCGAAGGGGCTAGCTGCCCCGATTTTGCAAAACTACGTCAAGAGCTGTTCTGAACCTGGCAAGAGCCAGGCATCCCCTGGGAGGGTGCGAGGAGCCTTGGGAGGACCCCACTCCTCTCCACACTCGGTGGTGGGTGATAGGGCAAATGGATGCAGCCACACCCAGTCCCAGACGCTTCTCCGGGACATGGGCCAGCCATGCCAGTTGGCACCACTAGAGGGCGTGTCCAGGTAGGTGTGTGCAGAGCCTTTGGGGGGGGGCGTGGGGCAGGGTACAAAGAAGTTTCAATAGGTACCTCGGTTCTGAAAGGCTCTCGGTGGGCTTCTCTCTTTTGCCTTGCCCTCGGGTCCGCTGACCATCTGACCCAGATCGAGCTCCACGGGGGAGGGTGGCCCTGACCACCCACAGAGCCCAGGTGGGGAGGGTGATGGTCAGTGGGTGGGGCTTGGGCAGCTCCAAGTCTGCACCTGAGGGCTTGGTTCTGGCTACACTGACTCGCCCATCACATTCCTGGCCGAGGATTCTGGGGCCTCACTCAGGTCAGCGCTGGGGCAAACAGGTGCCCGGGAGAGGGTGCTGGGTGGCCAGCCTTCCCCACAGGCAGCAGCAGAGAAAGGAGAGGATGGGGGGGGGGGGGAACCACAGGGTGCTGCCCTCCACCCCACAGGTGTGACTTTCTCCACTCTGTCCCTGAGCTGAGCTGGGAGTCGACGGCAACCAATGCCCTCTTATGCTCGGCGGCCCTCGGCAGCCAGAGGGCCCTTCTACAGGGTCCCTGGTAATCGTGACAACGAGGACACCAAACACGGCTGTGGGCCTTCCTGTGAGCCAGACACGGGCTCCCCGCCTGGGACGGGCCTTGAATTAAACAGAATCCTCACCACAAAGCCATAGGCTCCATTTTATGTAGGAGGAAACTGAGGCACAGAGTGCTTAATCGGCACACACACAATGCATGCACACATGCGCACATAGGGCATGAACACGCAACTGCACACAACACAAATGCACACACACACAAAGATACACACACAAGTACTGCACATGTACATACAGTACACAGAAATGCACATGCATAAACACACGCACATACAAGTACACACACGTGCATGGAAACATGCACACAGAAATGTACTCACAGACAAAAGCCATGCACACGAGTGCACGCGCATGCAGGCACATATAAACACATGCACAGGGACCCAGGGACAATCGGACAGGGCCCCCGGCAGGTGCCAGGGAGCCGTTCTCTCCTCTCAATGTCGCCACCGCAGCCTTTGCGAGTCCCTGGCCACCCTGCCATTGCAGCTTATTAGCTTTCACGCTGGAGGAAGGGGACAGGCTCTTCTTAAAATTATAGTCATAACTCTGGTGAACGGTGCAAAGTGGAGTCTTCTGCCTTGGGGGAATCCTGTAATTTTGCTTTAAACTGTTCTCAGCACCTGGGACTTCCCCCTCGGGACGACTCCGAGTGAGAATCTAGACCGGAGCCAGGAGCTAACTGGGTCTCTCCGACCGGAGAATGAGCCCCGGGCGGGAGGAGTCGCTAACGCCCTGATGTGGGCTTGCGGGGGGCGCCATCGAGAGGATGGGCCTGCAGCCCCGTGGAGGGGCAAGAGATGGCTTCCACGCACATTCAGGGTCACGGTGGTCAGCCCTGCCCGCAACGTGTGAAGCACTGAGCCCTCCCCTCCTTACACCCCCCACCCCATCCCCCTTCGCCCGTGGCCCTCCCCACATCCTCTTTCTCAGCTGCAGGAGTTGCCACAGGCAGGGGCTGGAGAGCCCAGTGCCTTTCAGAGACCAGGGAGGAAACAGGTAAGGCGGGTGGGGAATCGGGGGCAGGCAGCGAGTGCCAGGCCAAAGTGGGCATTCTACCATCACCAGAAATGCGGTGCCAGTCAGGAAAACTCAGGCCCGAGGCCCTGCCGGGCACCGAGCGGGAGGACAACGTTCCTGGGGAGAAACCCTCCAGAGCCACCGGCACGCACTCAGGAACCTGGGTCTCAGTCCGGCCCTGGCTCTGTGCTGGTCTCCTCTACAAAAGGGACAAGACTGGGCTCCGGCCACCGGGGGCTGCTCTGGAGACGGGAGCAGCGGGGCCAGCAGGGCTGTCACTGTGGCTGCCGGGGTTCGAGGTCCCAGGCCTGCCTTGGCCCCACTGAACCCGAGTTTGCTCACCTGTGCCAGGTGAGAGGCACCTGCAATGCAAACGCGTGCAGGTGTGCAAACAGGGCATCTGAAGAACTCTTAGCTGTCTCTGGGCTCACAAGTCACTTTTAGGACCCAGCAGCCAATGTCAAAGGACAGGAAACATGGCCTGGAGCCCCCCCTCCCTGCCCCCACCAGGAAGCTCCCTGTGCCCAGCCTCCCACACCTGCCCAGAGCGGTCACCGCGGGCTCAGGTGCCCACAAAATCACCCTGGGCCCTCACTGCTCTCTGGAGACGGCCTGAGCCGGGGCAGCCAACAGGACTCTGGTTGTAAAGGATTCTCACACGCGGGGTGGAATGAGGCAGCCCTGCACTCAGCCCCTGGGCAAACCCGGAGTTCTAGAACCAGCAGTGAGGTGCACGAAGGTCTTCCTCTTGCTGGTCCCCATAGGAGCTGCCCCAACTCCACACCCATCTCACCCTGCCTGTGGCTCCTTACCCCATGTGCCAGGCCTGCTGGGGCCTCTTGCCATCCTCGCCAGCACCACCGAGCCTATTGAGCGACGGGGACCGGCTGCGGGGCCCAGGGATGTAGCTGCCGATGGTCCTCAGGGCCCCGTCGGCTGGGCTGGGTGTCTGCTGCAGCAGCTGAGGCGAGAGGCTGCGGTGGGCGGCAGCAGCGGCGGCAGCGGAGCAGACAGCCCAGTCAGGCACGCCGGAGTTGAGGTTGTTGTCGCTGTTGGAACGCAGCAGGACCCGGGGGGCGGCCAGCGTGTTGGGGGCCCGCCGTCTGCGGTTGGAGTACGCTGGGGCCTCGCGGAAGGGCACTGTGTCAGAGAGAATGGGAGAGGCAGTGAGCACGCGGGGCGATGCCGGTGTCAGCGGGGGCACAGGTGATCCAAGCCGAGCGGAGCCAAGGGCAAGGGCGCCCTGAGTTCTGTGCTGAGGCCTCTGCCAGACCCCGCTGGGCACAGAACTCACCCCGCACGAAGCACAGGCAGGCAGAGACCGAGGCTCAAGCTAACGCTGGAGATGGAAGGGACTTGGGGTCCGACTTCCATCCGGGCCGCACCCGTCTTGCAGCGTGGTGCGCACACTGCGGCAGCCACTGCCCCTCTCGCCAAGCATGGGCCAGGCACCCGCCCCGACCGTCTGGTGTGGGAGCCCTGATTGTTGGGGCCTCGGCACGTGACTGGGAGGGAGACGGGGTCTTTAGACAGGGCGCTGACAGCAGAGGTCACCGGGGCAGGCCCTCGTCCACTGTGGGAGGAAATTCGGAAATTCGGATGCAGACACGCACGGAGGGACAACCATGTGGGGACACAGCGAGGGGACAGCCGTCCGCACGCCCAGGAAGAGGCCTCGGGGGCCCAGCCCTGTGACACCGGGTCTCGGACGCCGGCCCTCAAGACAGTGAGTAGTGAGTGTGGTTTAAGCTGCCGTCTGTGGCACTTTGCTCTGAGGCCCCAGGCCCCTGACACAGCCCTCAGAGCTACTGGGTGGGATCGGTTGGCTTTGCCCCCAAGCTCACTCCTTCCTCCACCACCAACCAGGGACCTAGCAGGTGAGATGGGTGGGGGGGGGGCACACTTTGCCTGGCTTCTTACTAAGTTCCAGACCAGAGGCCAAGCCTTCCCTGCTCGGGGGCTCAGATCAGGAACACTGCCCCTGCGGATGGGAGGGCCAGGGAGGGCCCACCCCGAGCCCTCTGGGGTTGCCCCCGGGGCAGGAGTGGAAACAGAAAGAGTCCCTTCCAAGAGGAAGCATCTGAAGGAAAGCAGCTGTCCAGGCTGAGGGGTGAGTAGGATGCCCGTGACCGGGGCTGCTGAGGGCACAGCTTCCTGAGCACTTGCTGCCCCGGGCAGTGTTCCCACCGCCAGGAGACCTACACTCGGAGGCCTGGGCTGCCCTCCCAAGGGTTGGACGTGGGAATCTCAGCCTCTCCCAGGAGGACAGCACGGAGTCCTGGGTGACCACTGCCTGGCCGCCCATGTCACAGGATGCCAAGGACACTCCATGGGCACTAAGGACCAAGGCACCCTTCTCGGAGCCCACGCGTGACCTTGGGCCTGCTACCAGCCCACACTCATGCTGGTCGCCAGAGCTCACGGGAGACAGAGCAGGGCTGGTAGCTATCACAGGGGACGGGGGGGCCTGGCAGAGCTGCACGGAGACAGCTGTGACCCAGAGCAGCCCTCACCACCTGCCTGGGACGCAGGGCAGTCCTGGGCAAGCATAGATGGGGCCACCGGGGGAAGCTGCACAGGGTCGGCACGAGGCCTCCTGAGGGCACACTCTCGGAATTCACACTCTGGGCTGGCGCAGCCGCTGAGACTTGGGGAGTGACGCATGGGGGGTCACACTCTTCCCATCAGGCAGCAGTGCTTTCTCCCTCCCACCACCTCCTCCAAGAAGCCCTTCTGCCGGGTGGCAGCCAGGGCTCTCCAGCAGGGACTGCACCTACTCCTGACTCCCCAAAGCATGAGGATGAAGACACCAGCCTGGCCGAGAGGGACAGGGACCAGACAGGCTGGTGGGTCCTCCACGGACGCAACTGGGCCTGAGGCTGTCCTCTCCAGGGGCAGTCAGCCAGGGCCTGGCCCACCTACGAGGAAATCTCATTTTGGGAAAAAGTTTGTCACAGGGGAGGACAGACGGGTGTTGCTCTCTTGCAGCAGGTGGGGGCCAGGAAGACTTGGGACGACCCAGCGTTCACCGTTTGGGTTGTGAAGTGCGCCTGGTAGGTGCTTTCCACTGACCTGAGACCTGCCTGACACAGGGCTGGGGACTGAAGGACCCCTCCAAGGGCTGATGGCTGCGTGACCTCAGCGAGCAAGCCAGCAATGCCTGTCACTCAGAGATTGCTGGCTGCAAACGAGGTCACGGCGGGCACTGAGGACTCCAGCAGACACATCTGGCAGAATGTGGCCCCACAGCCCCCAGCTTCCCGAATCTCTTCACCATCCCCAGCCCGAATCTCTTCACCATCCCCAGCCCGGGAGAGGCCAGGGCTCATGCCACCCGTGGGGAGGGGACACCTGGCTCCAGGGGATGCTCCCAGATGGGGAAACGCCTGCACGCCACAGGGCCAAACCTCCCAGCTTCCAGGGCAGCACAGGTCTCCTTTCTGACCGGTGCAGCAGGGAAGGGTTTTAATGCCCTGGACAGGAAGGGCTGGGCTGTGGGGGCGTCCTGCCCACAGCTAAGACGGACACGGAAGGGCAGACACATCCATGGGAGGGCAGGACAGACACAGAGAGAGCTGGACACCGCACACCCCAGTGAAGATCCACACTGCCCGTGGGTGCCAGAGCCTGGAACCCCAGAGTGCGAATCTGCGCTAATAGCTCAGGGAACCAGCACGGACGGAGGCTGTCTGTATGCAAATCCCCAAGAAACAGCTTGGTGGGGCCTTCCGCGTGGGGCTCACGGAGCTGCGGGTGCGCACATGGGGCGGGTGGCCGCTGAAGATCGGCGCTGAAACTGCAGAGACGCTCCCCCACCCCTCTGCCCTGGGCACCGAGCGAGTCACTTGGGTGGAATCCCACAGGTGACGTTAGGTGAACCTCCTAATCAAAACTGCCCCGCTCAATTACCAAGATTCACCTCAAATTAGTTCCCTATGCAATTGAACGGGGAATTTTTTTCTTGCTCTATTTTATGGCTTGTGCCAGGAGGCATCTGCCTAAGTCCCCTGAAGTTAACATCCTCCTAAACCTTCACGATACGGAGAGCTCTCTCCGTCCAACAAGCTGCCGGGAGCCTCCCAAGGATTTTTATGTGCATGTGTGAAAAGGGTTAAAAATAACTCTTTTCCTGCCTGAAAGTGATTAATATTCCACCCAACTGCTTCCTTCTTTCAGGCAATCTGCAAACTAACTCGAAGTGGGCGGGTGTTTCCTTTGCCGTCTTACAGGCACCCGTTTATACATTCTGTCCACAGGGAAAACTACACGGGGTCTGACAAAAGGTGTGTGCGCCTCCAAAGTCCACCACGAGGCATTTCCCACCCACCCCGTGGGAACAGCCCAGGGCAGCAGGGGAGCGTCCGGAGGACACTGCCTGCCTGGCCACTGGGGCCGGCGACCCATCCTGACCTCCCTTAGCCTGAGCCCACCGCCTGCAGCTACTGGACAGATGGAGCCCAAACTTCCTCTGCTGCCCTCACACCTAGTTTCTAATGTATCCTCGGACGGAGTCACCACGGATGCACGTCCTGGAATGCAGCTCTGCAAAGGACTGGAGACTCGGGGACAAAGATAAAATCCAGTGGCACCTTCAAGTGGTTACAATGCCAGGCAACTACAACAAAGCCCGGGCGCTGCCGGGGTGATTATTCCCTCGCACGCTGAGATGAACAACCAGCAATTTTTGGAGGAACCGGCCCCCTCCCTCCTCCCGCCCTGGAGAACCCGCTGTCGCTGTCCCCGTGCTCCTCGCTCCCCGCGGCTCTGCCTTACCTTCCTTCTTGGTGAAGGCATTCAACAAAGACTTCATTTTCCCCCTGACTTCGGCAGCCGTCCGCCGCTCATTATATAACCTTCTCAGATGGGGGAAGTGAGCGCCAAGCTGCCCAGCCCCTCAGCGCGGGAGCGGCGTGGACCCGGGGCACGGCAGCGGGCCTCTGGGCACGGCGTGCCTCGGAGCATCGCTGGGCATGCCAGCCCCGGCGTGCTGGTGACGAAGCCCACCCCATAGTCTGCCTGTCAGCTGGGAGCCGACTGCACGCAGACTGGGGCCGCGCTCAAGCCCAGCGGCTTCTCCCCGCGCCCGTCATGTGAGCAGCACTCCTCTGCTTTTGTGAGCGGAGCCGGCACGGGGAGGGGCGGGCGGGAGCCGAGTGTCCTCCGGCCAGGCTCCGGGAAGCACCGGAGGCATCTGCCAGCCGGGGCGGGAGCTCCCAGGAAACCCGGGAGCTCGGGGCCACTTCTCCAACGCGCCTGGGGCTAAACGGGGAACGCACAGTGCTTTCCTAGTTTTCTTTGGAAAGAAAAAGCCAAGTTTCCTTTAATGCTGCTGGCTCGTCCGCTTGCAGACACAGCAAGCCGGTCAGGAGGCTAAAATGTCCCCTGTTCCAAAAGCCTCATGCTGGACCTGCGCTCCTCAGGCAGCCCTTGCCAGCTTTCCAGAATTTCTGCTCGTGACCCAGATTTCTGTTGAAAAGCGTCAGGCACCAGCACCCATTCCTCCTCTGCCCCACCCTGCCGTGCTGGTTACCCCGGAGGAATCAGAACCACCCCCCCCCCACCCGCCACTTTGCGAAGGGAGGTGAAACAATTATCAGGATGGCTGGCCCTGATTCCAGGCGGCTGACACAAAGACCGTCTTTGAGTCACTTAGGGCTTCAGCGTGTCCACCCAACAGGCTGCAGGAGAGACAAGGAGAGGGCACAGCGGAAAAGTTCTTTGTACCAAATGCACACAGGAGGGCTGGACGCTGGTGCTCCCACCAGGTGGAAGGGTCACTTCCCGAACACTAAATGGGGGCGCCGGGGCCCCAGCTCTGCCGCCCGCTGCGTCTGCTGCTGGGCTGTAATTAAGCGTGCAGTTTCCCTGTTGCTAAGAGAGCTGCTTCCCAAATTAAAGAGAGAGAGAGAGAGAAGGCAAGATAAGGGGAAAAAAGCAATGGGAACATGTGAGCCGCAGTCCGTATGGCTGACATGTTTGTGATGACAAGAATGGTGGCTTGAGGCGGGACCAGAGGCCTGGGCTGGCGTGACGCCTCTGGGAGCATCTCGGGCAGGGAGGAGGAAGCCCAGCAGGGGTGCATCCAGCAGGCGCCCTGTGTGAGCTGCACGTTGAAATGCCATCCCTTTCACTCCCACCCACCCCAAATGACAGGGTCGTCCCCAGCGGGCACTCGGCCCATGGGACTCCCTCACCCACCAACCACACCCCAGACCGGAGCCCCGGGCAGTTCTAAGACGTGCCCTGGACAACGACTCTGCTGCCCCCTCCCACCCCACATCCCACACCCCGTCACATTTGTGGACAGTGGATGCTGGTGAGTTGATTGTCCAGACCCCACGACTTGTCCTGCACACGTCGCCTTCTCGGGGACAGAGGTGGTGCTGGTAGAGGCCAGTGTCCCTGTGCGTTTGGAACCAGGCCGCATAGCCTCCAGAAGCATCTCCCTCCCAGGCGGGGAATGTCACCAGCAAGGACAGAGCTGCTGCACTGGGGGGACCTAAGCTGCTTTCCTGGGCAGACTCACGGGGGTCCACATGATGGCGCCGTGGCCACGTCTGGCTCATCAGCTCCATACCGCCCAGGCCTGGCGCCTGCCTGGCTGGGACCCTGTGCCATGGTGCAGGTGGGCCCAGGGAGCACCTCCAGAGGTGGGGGCTTGGCCACGTGAGCCCCAAGAACACGCCAAAGCTCAGGGAACCCTCTGGGGGTGTGGGAGCCTCGGCGATGCTCAACCCTGCCTCCATCTGTCTGTGATGGACATGCTCCCAAATTGTGGCACCTCCTGCGCTGGGCTCCGCTCTGCCACGGCGGCCTTTGCCGTGGGGGAGGTGGGAGTGGAGGGTGAGTGTGGTGCAGGGTAGACTGGGGCAGGGACCTTGCCAAAGGCCACTGGGGCCCCCCTATCGTAGGGAACCCTGCTGCTGCCCATGGGTGGGAGGTATGGGGGGAAGCAGCTTCAATGGGTGTCACTGAAAATCCCCGGGGAGCAGAACCAGTCCCCCAAACAGAACCTAGGTAGGAGCAGAGTCGGAAATATCGGGTCCTTTCCGAGAGGAGGCCCAGCAGCCAGGAACCAGGTGAAGTGGAGGGGAAGGCTTGGCCCCCCACTCCCACCCCACATCCCACACTCCATCACATTTGTGGACAGTGGATGCTGTGTGGGCCTTGGGGACCCAGCAGTGAGCAGGACAGAAGGGAAACCTGGTTCTCCACTTGGACAGTGAGGGGTGGGCACAGTGGATTTGAGGAACCTAGGAAACACCCAACATCCTATTCCAGATGCCTTCACCTCTTTCAGTAAGTGACAACTTTTCCAATCCACACCTCCAGAAATCTGAGTGAAAACTTCAGAAATTAGGAGAGGTAGCCCTGGTGGACTCATGGGCAAGCCTACTGTGTGCCCACAGAAGCTGGGTCATGTGAGGCAGGCCACCATGGGCTCACCTGCCACGCCCACCAAAGGCTTCCTCACCCCAGGCAGGCACGCTCTCCTCGAATACTTTCAGCGACAGGGAGCTCACCACCTGTGTGTGGCAGTCCTCACTATCAGACAAAGGCTGAGAAGGCACTCTGGGCCCACGTAGGCCAGGCCCTCCCTTCGCACAGACGTTGTGCCTGCACCTGCCACAGGACTGTTGGAAGGAAAAGCACGGCATCAAAAGCCCAGACTGACTCCAAGCCCTTCACTCTCAAACTACGGACACCCAGGAGTGCGGGACCTGAGTGACTTCAGAAAGTTGGCAGCAGAGGTGGATGGATGAGGGCCTGACTTGGTCTCTCCCCTCCCCTACCGTCCAGCAGAGCCCCGGAAGCAGCTAACACCAACTCCACCCCCAAGTCCAGGAGGTTAGCACCGCAGAGGTGAGACCCCACAGTGGGAACTGAGACAGAGAGGGAAGACAAAACTGAAGACCCTTGTCTCCCTGGCTCCCAGACATCCCTTCCCGGCATCCTTCGCCCAGGAGACAGTTCCGACATTCTCGCGGCATCTTGTGAGCTCCCAAGACCCGCGGCAAGGCTGTGGAGGTATGACGGGCCCCCAGCCATGGGTTTGGAGGTGCCCAAGGCCCAGGTGCCAGAAACAGCTGAGCCTCCCGTGAGCTCCCAGACATGCCCTGTTCCTCCACAAGGCCCTTCAAGGAGGGTGGATGTGAACGCCAGGTACCATGCCAGCCACACTCCTGTGGACTGAGTGCAGATGAGCTTGGATTTCATTCTGGATGAGGCGGGTGGCCGGACATCTGGGTCTGGGTGGGGCAGGGGTGAGGTGGAGGCGCGGCAGGGGCAGGGGGCAGGAAGAAGGAATCAGACACCAAGCGGGACACCTGCCCGTGTGCTCACTCACCTACATCTCCCACCCCCATCCCGAAGGACACGCCAGCACCTGCTGCGTTGGGGGCTGGGCGAAAGCACAAAAAGCAAGAGGAAAGATTCCATGGAGGCCCCCACATTGACTCCCCAGCCCTGGCCCTGGGCCCGGGGCCCCGCACGGGGTCACCTTTGCAGCCTGCGGAACCGCTGGCGCTCTGCTCCTCCCTCCCCCACACCCTCACTCTCCCGGCCCTTTATTTGCTACATCTTTTGACAACTGCCTGACAACAGGCTGAAAATAATTTCATCTCTTGTACAAAAAAAGGCTCTTCGCACATCAGAACAATTTCAAGACTCTCCGAGTCCTGGCAGGGAGGAAGTGCCAGGTGTCAAAAACACACCTCAGGAGGGTCCAGGTGCGGTGCCTGGGGTCTCAGGACATCACCGGGCACGTGGACCCCGGCAGCGGCAGGGGGCCGGTCAGGTGGCCCAGCCCTCAGTCTCCCCATCTGTGTGGTGGGAGCACCTGAGCCCGTGTTTGGAGCACACAGGGGTGGCACGCTGACACTCTGGATCTGGTTCTGGCCCCACCCACCCTGTGGCCCTGGGAAAGTCATGACATCTCTCTGTGCCTCAGATTCCTCATCAGGAGGACTGAAGGGTACCGCCTGCTGGGAGGGTCGGAGGCATGAAGTCCTTCAGTCTGGAAAGGTGCCTGGCCTTCGGAGCTGTTAGCAACCAGTGAACACACACAGAACTCAAAAATATCTGTGAGCTGTGGCAAGGCCATCTCTCCATCCTGCCCTGACCCCATGTCTACAATAAGCCCTCCCTGTCCCTCAAATGCATTTACATTGCCTTTTCCAGCACCACGTCCTCCAGGAAGTCCCCTTGACTGACCCAGTCATTGGAGAAGCCCCTTCCCAGAGCCCTCGTGGCGTAGTCTGGCCTCAGGGCATTGCCTGGTTCCAGGAGCCTTCCAGCTCCTCGAAGGCAGGTTCAATCCCCCACTATCACCCTGTAAACTTGACGTGCTCCCTAAAGCTCTGCTGCATGTACCTGGGCCCTCCGGGAGCCCCAGGGCAGGCAACCCTGACTTAGTCCTGAGACGGTGGCCTGGAGAATCTGAGTTCAGCGGACGTGCCACCGAGCCAGGACAGGGGTATCCCATGGCTGGCCCTGTGGGCTAAGAGGGAGTCCATTGAGCAGTCAGGGTGGGCATGCTGGGTGGGCACACTGAGCCTCAGTTTCCCCTGTGGGAGGTCCAGGGGCCTCAGTGTCTTGGCTCTCAGAAGGGCCACCCCAGGGGTGGCTTGTGCTGTCCTTAAGCCACAGCACTGGGGCCTGAAGCCACCTCACTTCCCTACCCTATTACTGCCAACCCCCCCACTTCCACCCAGGGACCTGCCTGCCCCACAGGGCCCAAGTGGCCTGGCTGGTCCTCCCAGCAGGGCGGAGCCAGCTGCATGGAGCAGCTGCAGGTGGTAGGGCACCAGGCTGGCCCCCTGGGTCCCAGGCCAGGCCCTCTGGGCCCTGGTGCACTGCAAACCTCCTCAATCCTCCAGGACCTTCCGTCCTGTGTCGGCAAGACAGTGGGCCCTTGCTGCCACTGAGACCCCGGCCGAAGGCACGATGAGGCTGGGGCTCAGGTGGGAGTGTCTCAGGGACCCTGGAATCCCCGATGGGAGCATTTTCCTTCCCTTTTCCAAGGGTCTGGGGGTTGACTCGGGCCCCAGCTCCTGGTGTGGGTGGACAGAGGGGCCTGCAGGCTAGGATGAGGGGCAGCACAGCTGGAGGGTAAGTGGGGGAGGGCTGAGCGCAAACTCCCGGGAGGCTGTAGCTTCCGCCAGACAGGGGCCCCAGGGACCTGACCAGCGGCAGCAAAACTCCTGTGGGTCTCAGTGGCCCTTCATCTTACAGAGCTGAAAACCAGACACCCTGGAAGAAAGCAAGAGGGCCAGAGCCTGGCCCGGGCGGCCCTGTGGGGAGCAGGGAGGCGCAGCCTGGGGCAGGGGTACCTGGGCCTGCCCACAGCCCACCTGCTGCCCTTCGGTGTGGCTACGGGCTGCTGCCATTTCGATATTAGTAGGCACTGTCCCTCCATCTCCCAGTAACTGCTCAATGAATCATGCTTTATAAATAACACAGGATATAAAAAGGCGTCTCGGCAACAATGCGGGGTTATCTGTGAGCAGAGCCGTGGGCGTCGGCTGTGTGTGGAGCGTTCCATCGCTGGGGCCCCGCCAGGGAGCGCGGCTCTGGGGGACCCAGCGAGGCCGGGGGAGGATCAGGGCCGGGGCACTGAGGTGGGAGCTTCGGAACCTGCAACTGTTTGTCACCGGGGTCCTGACGCTATGACTGGACTTCAGCACTGAGGCCAAGGTCAGAGTGGGGGTGGGGAGAGTGGCTTTGGAGGGTGGAACTGGTGCTGAGCACAGATAGGCTTAGGGCCCCAGGGCACATTCGAGGAGGATCACAGACCCCAAGCACTGCCCTCCTCCCCTCCCCCTCCAAGCAGCCTCAGCCACTCCCCGCTCCAGGGTTGCTGGGGATCCCCACACGGTTCTGGTCAGGGGGTGTGGTGCAGGCGGCAGTGCTGTGGCTTAAGGACAGCACAAGCCACCCCTGGGGTGGCCCTTCTGAGAGCCAAGACGCTGGGGACCCTGGACTTCCCACAGAGGAAACTGAGGCTCAGCGTGCCCACTCTGACTGCTCAACAGACTCCCCCTCAGCCCACAGGGCCAGCCACGGGACATCCCTCCCCTGGCTCAGTGGCACGTCCCCTGCACTTGGGTTCCCCAGGCCACCGTCTCAGGACTGAGTCAGGGACCCCGGCCCTGGGGCTCAGCAAGTCAGGCAGCTGCTGGGTGACTGTGGGGGTGGTGTGCACGAACCGGGCACCCTGGCCTGTGTCTCTGGAGAGTAGACCCTGGCATGTTTCCTGTCCCCATCCCTCAGATCCAGCCCGACTCCCAAGACTGACTGCCAGGGCTCCCAAGGAATGGCGGGCCTCCTGGAGGCTCCACACTGGCCCACGAATTGCTGACAACCCCGATGAGAACCCAAGGTCCCTCCAGACTCAGGGGCCAGACGCTGGCTGCCCTCCCCTTCTGCTGAACCCACCCCCGACGGGGCCCTTTTCCAGCTTGTTACCAAAGGATGGTGTCTGAGAGGGGGGCTGGGCAAGCCTCTCACTGAGGGTGGGACTCGGAGTCCTCACCTGCCCATCAGCAGGCTGGCCTCTGCCCCCTGGACTGTGAGGCCCTCTCAGGGAGGTCCCTGAGGGCAGGGACAAATGGGGGTGGCTCTATGACCCAAAAGTGCACTGAGTCTGTTCTCCGACCTTACCAGATGCTGGGGAGGGGGACCCTCACACACACCCCAGCTGCATAGTCCAGTGCCTCTTCCTGACCCACGGGGCCCCTGGGTGGCTTTGAACCCACAACTGTGGGCTGCCTGTCAAGTTCCCTCCTACACAGGGGGGCCCAGCAAGGTGGAGGAGGTGGCCCCCAGAGTTAGGCAGGGGCTCTGCTTGTGTTCCCACCACAGAGAGGGCGCCCGTGTGCCCGCAGCCGTGGGTGAGCCCTGGATGGCACCAGCCCGCCCGACGACATGGCCTGCACCCCCACAGAAGACAACGGTCTCAGAGGGGCTCGCACACCTTTCTGTCCATCGTACAACATGAGACCCAGCACGCCCGGGCATTTATCGACGTGAGTCCTAGTTATTGTCAGTCCCTGTCTGCCCGTGCCCATATCGGGATTTTCCGTGGGCCAGCTCCTGGGATCCTGGTGTCCTAGGATTACAGGTCACCTTTTCTTGCTTCTTTGCATGTCTAGTAATTTTTGATTCTGTATCAGCCATTGTCTTTGATTTGTTGTAGCAACCCTGGATTCTGTTATCATCCTCTGAAGAGGGTTGAGCTTTTCCAGCAGGGAACAAAATAGCAGTAAAGCACCCTGTCCTGGGAGGTGAGGTTTTAGGGTCGGGGGTGGGGATTGCTGTTGGTTTGGTCCTGGGATGGGGTCCTGCCTTCTGGGGCCCTCCTGGATCCCGGGCAGAAAACCCAGCATTTGCCAAGCTCCTCAAATACAGCGGGACCTGATGGGCTGTCTCCCCTGTGAGTGTGCGGCCGAAATCTCCCCTCGGCTGTTTGAGCTGCTGTGTTCCGCTGGGACCCTCGGACTCTCCTCCTGCACACGACAGTTCAGAAGTTGGTCAAGGACCTGAAAGGAGCTCATGTGCAGATTTGGGGGGTCCTCCCTTTTCAGGATTTCCTGCATCTATTTCCAACCACTCAGGCTTCCCTGCCCCCCAATCACTGAATCTTCAACCCGGTGGAACTCGCTTCTGGCCAGGGGACTGCCTCATGAACACGGGTGGCACCCGGTGGGCTCCCCTTCTGTCGGGGCCCCCGCTGCCCCATTCAGGGTGCCTTCGGTTGCCTGCCAGTGCCTTCCAGCAGTTACTGTTGCTATTTCTGTGGATTTTGTGCAGAGTCCGCCATCATCAGGAGGAGGGTTGGGTTCACCTGACATGGGCTAGTCAGCTGTCACCCAAAGGCGCAAGTCATGGACGCATAGACATACAGGAAGCAAAAGGTGCCCCTGCCCTTGGTCGCACACCCGCGCACACAGCATCTAGCAGTGAGCTCCGGGTCGCCATGCCTATCGGCAGCAGGTGTGCTTGGCATGGAGACCATGAGTCTGTCAGAGCGGAGTGAGGCGGGGCGAGGAGGCCTGGGGGTGCCCTAGGAGATCCCGGGGCAAACAATCACTCCGAGCACCACGGGCCTCTCTGCAACCCGTCTGGGAAGGATTGCAGACACTGACGGGGTTCATTTCAACATAAGAATCCCACCTTTGCAAATGTCCGGCACACCAAGGAGGCTGGGAGCAAGGGTGGGTACAAGGGATGCCCCCACCTCTTGGGTCAAGGTGCTAGCCCACGAAACCTGCACAGGTGCCAGGCCGCCGGGAAACCAGCCCATGATGCTGCTCTGGTGCCAGTCGGGCCCCGCCTTGGTGCCGCGCCTCGTTAGCAGGCCCTAATGCAGATTCGTATTTGGGAACTAATTAAGCCTTGGTGACCGATTTAACCTTCGCACGAATTCCTTCCAGGGCCCAGCTGGCTGTGACTTTTTTTATGAGATGGCCCCCTCAGGAAAACCCCTAATCCAGGAAGAACTCAACCCCCAAGGCAAGGGGAGCAGAGCAGGGGACAGCAACACCAGGATGCTGCTTCTCCCTCCTGTGGGACATGCTCAGAGGCCCCCTGGCCCGGCCGTGTTGTCACATGTCTCCTGTGGCACGACAGGTCACACAGAGGAGGACCAGATGACACCAACCTGCCCCGAAGCAGCAGGACCAGAATGAATGCCGCACCACTGCCCTCTTCCTCCTCGGCTTGGGCGGTCAGGCTGGGCAAACCCCACCCCAAAGGGAGGGGCCTCGATGCCACGGCCACCTGCCACCATCCGCACAGTCGGGGAAAGGCCTGCACCACGCGGCACCAGCTGCACGCCCTGCACCCGGCCAGCCAATGCCCCGGCTCTGGATGGAAAGAATCTCCCAGCACCCTCGTCCTGGCCGGAGGTACCACCACAGCACTCCTTCAGCTCATTAATATTCTGCTTAAAAAAGTCCAAGTGATGCTCCACTTTCCTAATGGGGTCAGCAGGGCACCCCCTTGAGTAAGACTCAAGCAGTTCGGGCTGCTCAGTCTCTGCACCTGAAACTGTGGTGCGTTTTCCGGGTCAGGGGCACGAGGATCCCTCCCCCGAACTCCTAGCCTGACCTCCATGGCCAGGGCTGTCCACGAGGGGCCAGGCAAAACCCCAGTGGGGGGTGGGGGGCTCCTTTGACCATCGCTCAGATGGCAGCACCCGGAGGCAACTCAGCTCTGGTTCAGCATGCTGCCCTTTTGAAGGGTCTGTCCCCAAGGCCACCGCAGTCTCGGCTTCTCTGTTCCCCATTTGAGAACACTTAGCGTCCACGTGCCCTGACTTCCTGGGACGACCTCCTCAGGCCGGGCTGCAGTGGTTCTCGGCTTTTCACATCTAATGAAGACCACCCCCCTCCACCCCACGAGTGCCTCCCTACATGGGGCACCTGCCTTCTTGGACTCCACCCCTCAGACCATGTGCCAGGGGTGGGACGGCGGGTCCAACCCTCCGACCATGTCTGTGGCTCCGGAGATACTCTGGCCCCTTGCCTCCCCCAGAGAGTGATTCCACTTTCCGTGACTTTGTTTGAAATGGAAACGGCTCTCTTCTGGAGAAATAAAGGAAGTGCGTTTCCCTCAGGGAGCCACAGTTTCAGAAAGGCGGGAGCCCCTGCATTGTGAGTGCATGCTGGGGGGGCTGCCAGAGCCACAGACTGGCCCCCCAGGGATGGACAGGGATACATCGGCCCCTTCCAGGCCTCTGAGGTGGCCCGGGACACTCTGCCCACGCGGCTGCGCACGCTCCAGCAGAGGTGCTGGTCAGCTACACAGCCAGTGCCACAGGAGGGAGAATCCCCGGAAGCCGACAGCACCAGCCTTGAGCTGGACGGGCACCCAGACACTGAGGACACAGGGGTGCCTCCCAATCACCCACCAAGAAGGCTCCCAGGGATGTGAGGCTGACTGTGGGGGACGCAGCACCTCAAAGAAACAGGATCCCAGTGAAGAAAAGAGAGGAGGAGCCCAGAGCGATGCAGAAGCCAGCGGATGGCCCTGGTGAATGAGTCGACACTCCCTGTAATTACAGAGAGACGGGAGAGGGCGCAAACAAAGGGGAGAGACAGCACCCTGCCAACTGGTTCGCAGTACAGGCCGAAAATAGACCCCGCGAGGTGGGGCTGGGTGCCGCTCACTGCGCAGGCTCCAGTTTCCCGCGATTGGTGGACAGGACGGCTCGAGACAGCGCAGTAGGGCAGAAAAGGGGCCTTCTCAGGGGAAACGCCCCATGTCCCGGCACCCCTGGGAGACTCGGGCCGAGGGCAGGGGCTCCAGGGTACAGAGCCCCCCTCAGGCCAGGCCTGGGTTTCCCATCTTTTGGGAAGAGAGGCAGGAGAGCAGCGGAGGGTGGGGCCGATGGCTGCTGAGAAGTCAGGGAAGGGAGTGGGGGCGTGCCCAGCACACTGAGCGCTACCCCCTGTGGGCTTCCTGGGGCACTGCTGAGTTCTCGCTGCCTCAGGCTGTGTGTCCTCGAATGGAGAATGAGGATGCAGTTGGTGGCGGCAATGACGCCGGCTGACAGGAGCGGCGCTCACGAGGCACCCATGTGTCTCCGTGCTACCAGGAGTGGTGCTACTGTCCCAGGACGTGAAGGAGAGGCTTTGGCACAGAGAGGTGCAGCGACCCGCCCCAGGCCACACAGCAGGGTGCAGGCCAAGGCCTGGGAGCCTGTGCCCCCCTGGAGCACAGTCCCTGCCACGGGGGCTTGCCCCAGGGGGTGCTGCGAGCCCACACCTGGAGGCTTGGGGGCAGCCCTGGCACGGAGGGGTGGCCAACGCACCTGTTACTCAGAATCTTCTGTGTTCCCAAACGACCACCCGCCAAGGGGCCAGCTCCCCCTCCTCTGCTCGGAGGAGGGGGCGTGACCTCAGCTAGGTTTGTCGGACCCACAAATGAGATGGCTGAGCCCTCATTTCACGAATGCGGGGGCCAGGCCCACCCAGGAGGGGGGTTCAGGCCCTGGTGCAGGGCGCTGTGGGAGCCCTGGGGAGACCAAGGTGGCCCAGGCCTCTGTGTCAGGCCCTAGCTGCGCGGTGCTGCCCAGCAGGACGGCCAGCTGGGCATGGCCCAGTCCACAACTCCACCAGCCAGAAGCGCAGACATCCACCCAAGAAGCTGGTGTTGGTGTCAAACCCAGGGGGACGCGCCTGGCTTCTAGATCACCCACCCAGGAGGGGGCTTCCCCACACCACCCTGACTGAGGCATTTTAACTTACTTTTAAATTGCTCCGGAAAGGGGAGTGGACCCAGGAGCCTGCCTGGGCTTTCTCTGCACTTAGCAACAGCCCCCCCGCCCCCAGGCTCCTGGTCTCAGCCCACGAGGCCCCAGCTCCCACACTCAGGTCCCAGTTAATTCAGCTCTGGGCTCCATGTTCATACTGGATGAATTTGCCATGCAAATGCGTCCACGGTCTCCAGACAGATGAACCTACTCAGCTCAGCCTAGGGGTACCCCTGCCCACTGAAACCCTGGAACCCTCATAATGGGTTCAGGGGTGAGCTGGCCCAGGACGGCATGGACAGGACTCAGTGATGTGCCCTGAGGACGCCTCAAGGTCTGCATGACGGGGTGATGGGCTCAGGGAACCAGCAGATGTGAGGTACAGCTTCCTTATAGTTCGAGGAGGCCTGGCAGGGCCTGGGGCACAGGTGGCTACTCATCGTCTGCAGCCACTGGAGAGCCTGGGGTCCCCACTCCTCACCTTCTGGCCCACGAAACAGGAGGATGGGGTGCCCCGGACACCTTTCCCCCCAGTCTCTTAGCTACGGCAGTATTATTACTCCTTCCTCAAAAAGCAGCCAGAACCCCAGACATCTACATGGAATCTGACTTTAAATGCCGGTGTCTAGTTACTATTTTATGAAAATGTGTCTTACACTTTGGCTTGAAGAGTCTGCCTGTGAGCTGCCAGGAATTTGGGGGCTTCAGGTTTGAATGACAGCTGGCACCCTCTCTGAGCATGCCTGCAGGGGCGAGCAACGCCCCCACCCGGCCCCAGGCACCCCGCCAGGCCCCACTGTCTTAGGGTGGCCCTGGTGTTGGCGCTGCCTTTTTCCCAGAGTGAGTTCCACGGCACACTGGGGACCCTGGAGGCAGATTGTGCAAAATAAGTTCCGCAGTCCAGGCCAGACAGGATGGGGGACTTCCCCAGTGCAGGCCTTACCAGGCCCGAAGTCTACAGCATCCGGGCGGTGGGAGAAGGGAACAGAGCAGGCGGGTGTCCGGCAGCGGTGGCCACAGAACCCGGCCATGGAACCCGTTAGAGGCACGTGCAACCTGACACAGCACCTCGAGGCTGAGGGAGGTGACATGCACTTGGACTCAGTTACACCTCAGGGCACAATCTGTTCAGAATCAGGGCCCCGGGGAGCCCGACCACAGACGCCGCCAGGATTGCAAAGTGGGACGTGATTCTGAGTGGGCAGTCCAGCGCAGGGGGGCTAATGCCACGTGACTGCTCAGGCCTCTGACCTGGTGACCCGCATGGAAGGTTCAGGATCTCCTAAACCCTTCTCCCTTCCAGAAGGGAGCAAATGAGTCCTGGGGGGCCCAAGCTGCAGCATGAATGGCGTGCTCAGAGTCCCCGCCAGCGCCTGGGACAACCATGTGCAGCTCCATCCGTTCCCAGGATAGGACTATAGGGCTCCAGGTGCCGCCCAGAGGGACCTGAGGGGGCTGCCCATGAGTGGAGAGAGGTGGAGAAGGAGGACCTGTGAGGCCAGCCCCTCAGATTGGCTCTGGGTGGGTGTCCCTGAGCCCCAGGGCATTCTCCATCTGTAAAATGGCACACGGCCACTGGCCCCGATCACGGCAGGGACGGAGAGAGGTGAGGTGTGGCTGAGGTTCTCCGAGGGCTCTGGGAGGAAGGCCGGGCCCCACCGCCCAGGGACTATCAGGTGCAGAGGAGAAACACTGGACTCTCTCTGGATCACTTAGCTCCAATCTGTAGATCCAAGCCCAGAGCCGCAGGGTTTGAAAAGGAGAGATTTTCCTCTTGAAAAGTCCTTCTCCCCATCAAAGGCAAAAGGAAGGGCTGGTAAGGGCCCAGCTCCTGTCTGTCCCCCCACTTTCTGTGCTTGTGTCCTCCTCTGTAACAGCACCTGGCCCTCCAGCAGGGCCCCTGGCTGCCTGGGAAGAAGGTGGCATCTCCCTTCTAGAAGGGAGCCATGTGATAAGGTCTTAGCCAATGGGATGCAAAGTGAAGCAATGTTTCCTCTTAAGAAAAGTGTCTCCATGAGGTAGGGGGTCTGCCTGTCTCCTGCTCCTTTTTCCTTCCTGCTGATGAGGATGATGATGTGATGGGTGGAGCTGAAGCAGCCACCTTGGACTATGAGGGAAATTGTGAATAAAGTCACACCTGGTGAGGCCATGAGATAGAAGGAACTGGAACTCAGACACCATAGGATACTGCCTTAGTGCTGGGACACCAAGGCAGACTGTTTTTGAAGGACAAACCTTTTTAAGATTCGGAATGACTGGTTACACCTAGCCAAACCTCACCGTGACCACTGGAGGTTGGCGGCACTAGTTTTCCAATACCCAGGAGAGGGACAGCAGAGCGCTGGGGTCAGCCAGCAGAGGGCAAGGGCCAGCTCTCCCACACCATACTGAGTGGGCTCGAGGGTCAGAGCCCCCTGGCCCCCAGTCTGGTGGAGAAACAGACGCAAAAACAAACAATTGACAATAAAATGGGAGAGATTAATAAGAACCACTGACCCACAGGCACCTACCAGCAGCAAGTCTCAGTTCCTACCCATCCCTTGCTTTTCAAAGCAAGACCCCACAGGACTCCAGAAATGGAGCCAGACTCTCTGAGGAGGGGGCTGCTGGGGTGCCAGCGCCTCCCACTGGCCTGGTGTTGGGAGCATCACTTCCCGAGGGAGACGAGTACGGTGGTTGTGTCAGTCACAGCCCAGCCCAGGGCCTTCCATCACCTCCAGATGGGACCCCCAGGTGGTGTCCTCCAGCCGGGGTGTGTCATGGCCAATGTCACACAAGCTGTGAGAGGGTGAGGGGCAGGCGTGTAAAGCGAAGCTGGTGCCCGGGGCTGGATAGCCAGTGGCGGCATCTCCCCAGTCTTTCTATGGGCCACAGGGCTCCCTGCGGCTGCCTCTCAGCAGCAGGACAAGGGCAGGCGTCTCCTCTGAAGGGCCCATCGACCTGAAGCGTGCCTCACTGGCGTGACATCCAGGCAGCTGCGCCCACTCCAGTTAACAGAGGGAGGTCACCTTAAATATGGGCGTGATCTCTTAATTGTTGTCCTGGGGCTGCCGGACAAAGGTCCACACCCTGGTGGCTTCAAGCACCAGGAACGGATCTGCTCACAGAGCTGGGCTGGAGGAGCAAAAGCAAGGCTCTGGGGGCTCCGGGGCAGGACCCATCCAGCCTCTTCCAGCTTCAGGGGCCCTGCTGTCTCCACCTCTGCCTTGGTCCCGCTCAGCCTTTCTCCCTGTGTGGACCTGGGGTTCTCAGTGTGGGAGGCTCACTCCCCTCTCCCTCAGTTTAGGGCCACCCTCACCCAGGATGGCCTAGTTTTTAACTGAACTAATTAAATCTGCCACCTGCTTAATTTCAAATAAGGCCACACTCGGGTCTGGGTAAATATGATTTTGGTGGGGGGTGGGGACACTACACAACTCAGTGCCCCGCCCCCCCCCCGGGAAGGAGACATCAAGTCAACAGTGAGCATCCATGGGCGGGGGGCTGGGGCAAGGTTCCTGTGTCTGCCCAATTGCCTCATGCAGTTTCTAGCAAGAGCCCGTATCACCTCTCCATTAAGAAAAGCCGAATAAATATTTTTGCTGAAGAGCAAAGTGATTCAAAGTCCCAAAGGTTCTCATTAACTCTGAAGAGCAGGGAAGTTACCACCCCCAAGAACATTGATAAAAATCTCAGGGAGCCTACCCAGAAAGAGGTGACCACTTACAGTTCAGGAAAGCTTGGTGCCTTATCATGGGGTCACCGGAGCCACCCAGAGGAGACCCTGGCACACACAGAGCCTGGGGACAGCCCGAGGGAGCAGGCCAACCTTGCTGTTGGTGAGGGGTCAGCTCCCAGGGGCCCAGATCCTGCCTTGAGCTGGAACCTGGGGGCAAGGACAGGCCCTCTGGAAAGGGGGCTTCAGAGGGTGCTGAATGGAGCACAGATGAGAACCCACACACTGGCGGGTCCGCCACCTGCTGTCACCTCAGAAGGGTCAGGCTAGAAAGCCCTGTCCTCCATGCAAGGACAGATGAGAGGGACTTGCCCTCGGCCAGGGGAGGAATCACAGACAGCAGAGCCTCAGGGCCGGTGGCAGTGTCCCACCCCCTGCGTGGTCGCCACATGGAGGGACCAGACTCTTGTCTTCCTGCATGTGGTCTCCTCCCCGCCCTGGTGGCCTGCAGACAGCAGAGGCCTCACTGGGTTCTGTTCTTGCAAAAGTGGAGACGCACGTCTCACCCTGGGCTCTCAGACGCTCCACCCAGCACATTCCTGCTGGCCCAGGGACCCGCACACCTGAGCTGCCTGCTACAGAGAAAGGACAGCCACTTGGCCTGACACCAATGGTGCCCCTGTGGCCCTGGCCGTTGGCACAGAAGATTCTGCGGCTTGTCACCGACTGCATTACGAGGTCCCCTCCTCCCTAATCCAGTTTGGTCGCAGGAAGCAAGAGCTGGGAGGAAACAAACCAGGGACTCTGAGCCCCTGGATCTGGAGGCTGCAGGAACTGGGGCTGGGACAACGCCCCACGGCTCCAGCCTCGTAGGTGACAGAGGACTGTGGGACCCTCTGCTCTGTGACCCCATGGACCCTCACTCAGGTCCTGCCGTCGACAAACCCCCAGCCTCCAGACCGCTCTCCCTCCAGCCAACCTCTACTTCCCTGGCCCAACCAGCACCGCTGCCTGGGGGGACGCTGGGCCCCGCCAAGCCTGGCCCTGGTGCCATCCCTCCTACACAGGCCCCCACACCAAGATCATCACCTCCTGTCACCAGTGCCCCTGTGAGTGTGGCCTCCCCCTCCTCCAGCTCCAGATCCACGTGCGCGGTGATGGCAATGAGACCAGTGCCTCACACAGAGCATCGAGGTACACCAGGCATGTGCTGCTGACTGGGCGTAAGAGGGCCCCTGGGAGCCTGGGAGGCGGAGACTCCTGCCCTGTACTTCACCCTGCCGGGTGAAAGGGTCAGGCCAGTTTCCCAGCCCGCTGGACTGCCCATGACTCAGTCATCCCGACACTGCTGATGGCCTGCGGCTTTATGGAAACTCTCTCACTGCACCCGATAGACATCAGGTGGCAGATGTAGCACCGATGGTCATTTGGACCCTCCTGTCCCCGGGAACAGCCCAGCCCTTTCCCTAACCCACAGTCCCTGCCAGTGTCCTGGAACCCTGCGGCTGCGGCCCAGAAGAGCAAGGGACTGACCCCTCCCCCATCTGCCCCCACACCTGAGCTTTTTCTTTTAGAAACCCCATGCCTGCCTCCCCCGGTGTTGCCATTGTCCTGACTCAGCCCGCCGGGAAATGTGGCATCACATAAAGGTGCCTGGGTCAGATCATGGGCTCCGCCCGCCTCTGTCTCCCTGGCGTTTCTGACTCCCGGTGCTCAACGCCTCTTGGAGCAGAACTGCCCACCAACCTGCGTCCTGCCGCAGCCCCGTGCCTATCACAAGCCCAGGACAGGATGTGTCTGCTGGGGCACCGTGCCTGGCCCTCAACGACCTTCAGAGCACACAGCCCGAGGGGAGGGACTGTGAAAATCCTGGGTGCCCTTGTCTCTCCCAGGGGCTCCTCTTCCATCTCCCTGAAGGGCCCAGCAGGGACCTACGGACATCACCGACTCACTGGCAGGAGGAGCGGAAGGTTCTAATCACCATAAACATTTCAGTGGCTGTAGAGGTCCTGGGAATCGTGTGTGGAATACCGCATGCGTGGGTCAAGTCCAAGGCTAGCCGGAAGGAAGTGGGAGCCCTGCTGTGTGCAGGGCCAGCATGGGGGCCTCGGACAGGCACCCAACCCAAGGCTCAGCTGGCCATGCCCCAGGTGTGGACACTGTGTATGAAAAACAGGTGCACAGAAGTTGCTAGGCTCTGAATTTGGCCTTTAACCTCTCAGGAGCCAGGAGTGGAGAGGAATTGGCAGCCCTCGAGGGCAGGAAAGCGGTCTCCTGTGTGGGGGGACTTTGTCTGGGTCACAGGGGGCCAGGTGGATGCAGCCACAAGCTCACGGCGGTTGTGGAATAAATGGATGATGCACAGAAGGCTGATGGGCATGCGAGAGCAAGGTGGGGGGAAAGAAGGGGAGGAGGGCGGATGGATGGATGGGTGGGTGGGTAGACTAGCGGGTCCTGGGGTCCACCCCACCATCCCCTGCACTGGGGACCCCTCCAGGGTGGGCCACACCTGCTGCTCAAGTGGCACAGCAGCCTTAGCACAGGACAGGAGAGACGACACTTCCCGAAAAGACACCAGGGCGTAGTTTCACGGAATGCTCCCGGGTCCTGCTCGTTCTGCTGCAGGTCGAACAACAGCCCGTAACAAAGACAAAGCAGGTCCCTGGGCCAGGCGCTAAGGAGCACGCACGCAGGGCACGTCTGACCTGCAGCCCCTCGGGGCCCCTGGCGGGGGTGGGGCGCGGGATGCTCAGGACCTGTGCCAACGTGCAGGACACCCGGCAGACAGGGGTCACTGAAACCTCCATGCACCCATGACCTGTGCTTTTCGGAGCCAAGCCCACCCAAGTGCACCAGGAGCTGAAATGGGGGGCCTCACCCCAGCCTGTGCTTCACTGAGGAAGAGCAGAGTGCTGCTCAGACCCGGAGCATCTGCTCCACATCCCCAGCTCATAAGGAGCTGTAAATGGACCCATCAAAGTTCACTGCCATGTTCCAAAAACACAGTGGCCACCGCGGCCGCACACTGGCTCAGCACACTTGGTCAGGCTGCTGCTCCGTGCGATCCCGAACACGCCTTGTCCAGTGGGCAGCAACTCCCAGAGCTGGTGTCCGAAACCACACGCACGCCGCAGAGCCAGCTGCTTCCCTTCCATCCTCACTGCCCCTCCCCGCCAGGCCAGGCACCCAGGCGTCGCCGCCCTGCGCCTCCAGTCCCTGGTGGCGTGGTGGACTCCTAGCCTGTGCACAGCTCTCATCTAAGCCGCAGCCCCCCCAATGCCCCCGCCCCTCTGCTCACCTCCCTACAGGCGACTGTCACACAACCGTCAGCTGAGACTTCCTAAAAACATGCGTCGTGGCGGCTTCTTCACCGAAACCCCTCAAGGATGTTCTTTCAGGCTTGGGACAAAATCCAGATGACTGATCTGAAATCTGGGGCCCTGGGGCCCAGCCCCATGCCTGCGCCTCTTCTCCAGGATGATGCACCCCATCCCGACCACAGCACCTGCCTGGCTCCCCCAGGACACAGGGGTTCCCAAGGGAGCTTTTTTCTACCACAGGGTGTTGGCGAAAGCTGTGTTCAGGAAGGTGCTCCCTGAGCACTCTGCGGGCTGAGTCCCCGCCACCCACAGCTTTCTCCTAAATGCCACCCTCGAAAAGACTTCCTCCAGAATTCTCTTTTGTAGGGGAGGGACGATCCCTGTCCTTCCTGCCACTGTGGCACTAGTGCGTGGCACAGGGTCAGCGGAAGCCTCGGCTGTGTGCTCTGGGTGGACAGATGGACGAACATGGCTGGTTGGGTGGACAGATGGGTGGATTGATATAAGAGGGTATGTGGGTGAGTGCATGGATGGATGGGTAAATAAAGAGATATTATGACCCCCAATACAGAGTCAAGCTAAAAACAGACAGTGGATATGAAATCATGAATTATAGCTTTAAAAAGAGGTACAACTATCAGCACTGAGACAGGATCCTGGTGGCTTCATTGTGGTCCCTGGCAGTGAACAAGCACCTGCAGTGCTTGCCGTGTGCACGCCCGTGGGGGGCACCCTGCCAGGCTCTCTAACCACAGTGTCTTTTCTTACCTCACTCCACTCCTTTCCCTCAGCACAACCTCGGGTGGAACCTGCATTCTAGCCACACCGTACCAGGTAAAATCATCGACAGCATCTCCTTCCTTCCTGCCCTCCATCCCTCCTTGTCCAGTCACCCACCCACCCACCCACCTACCCATCCATCCACCCATCCATCCATCATCCACCCATCTATCTATCATTCACCTATCCACCCACCCACCCACCTACCCACTCACCCTCCCCTTCATTCATCCAACAAATACGAGCACCTACTGTGTGCCAGCCACTTGGGATAAAGTCATGAATGAGAAACAGCCTTCAAGGAGCTTGTTTATGTGATCTAGTGGGGGAGGTGAAGCTAATAAAGAAAAGGGGCGTGTGGCTCATTCCATAATTCCTTTCCATTCAGACCTCCCGCTTCCCCAGGAGTCCACAGGGCAGCTCAGGGGTGGCTGTCCCCCCAGAACTCAGGAGGAGACCTGTGAGCTGCCCCCCCAAGCTGCTGGCCATACCGTGAGCTGGGCAGCCCTGCTGGGTCCCACTGTGCACACAGAGTGCAGACATACTCAGAACACAAACCCTGTGAGTCCAAGGTGGCGGGTGCCGACAGCCCCAGGTTCGTAGCCCTGCCGCTCCGTGGGGGGCTCACCCTGCCATTAAAACCTCGAGTGGAGAGCAAGGCACCGTCTGCGTCTTTTCTTACGCTTAGAAACAAGTGGGTCCAAAGTCTACCATTGGGTTCACTCCTCAGCTTTTCTTTAGCATGAGTCACAAAGGACTAACACTTTACACCACACAAGGCAGAGTGTGGAAGGTCACGGCTTTCTCCCACGCCTGTCAGGGTGGAGATTCCCAGATGGAGAGTGGGAGACCCAGCAGGCTCTGACCGGGAGGCAGTGTCGTCACGCCTCCTGATGGAGAGAAAGTTCCCAGCCCGGCCCACGCCTGAACCCACGTCAGGACGATTTCAATCAAATTCTCATCCAAAATCTCACTTGGTGGAAAGCAGCTTTTTCAGATTAAAATTAGTGTTAAAAAAAAAAAAAAAAAGACCCACTTGACCCCCATGGCAGACATGACTGCACTGAGTCAGCCTCCTGCACACCAGGCCCCTCTCTGGAGCTCGGAGCAAAGGGGCGGGGCTCCGCGTCTTCCAGGCGTGCGCAAACACAGCGCCCACGGTCACAGCTGCAGGGGCCGGGGCTGTGACGACCTGGCAGGTGCAAACCCAAGGCCAAAGGGGTCCACTTGTGGCAGCTCAGAAACTCAGCTGCGGGCCCACTATGTGCCAGGCACGGGGACCACAGCAGGGGATGAGCCAAACGTGGTCCCTGTCGTTATAACCAGATAACAAACGGAGCGTGAGGAGGTGTGATCTAATCGGGACAGGAACCGTAAAATCGCGGCTGCGGCGACCGCGATGGACCGGGCAGAGCCCCATCTGGATGGAGCGGTCTAGCAGCCGAAGGGACAGGGGCACCGCTGAAGCTCAGAGGGGCCAGAGGGCGGGTCACACAGGGCCTCCCAGGCTGGAAGGAGTCTGGAGTGGATGTTAAACCCACGGAGAGGGCGATGGAGTTGGGATTTGGGGCGACACATTCTGAGTCAGGGTATTTTCCGGAAGATCTCTCTCCCAGCTGCGGGGTGGAGGTGGAGCGCTGGGTGGGAGGGGTGGAGGCCGAGCGCCCAGCTGGGGGGCTGCTGCACTGGCCCATGCACAGGGTGCCAGCCTCTGGGCCTGAGTGGGGACGCGGAAACGAGAGGAGTGGGGTGTGCTGGGGGCTCTGGGGGCTGTGGTTAGGACGGCACAGGCTGAAGGCTGGACCTGGGAGACAGAACAGGAACGGCCCATATGAGACTCAGGTTTCTGGCCTGGACACTGGGTCAGTCACAGCAACAAAGCCCAGTGCTTGGGGGTGTGGGGGTGGGGAGCTCGGTGCTACACCGCCATAGGGCAGGTCCCTGGGACCCCACGGGAGTGGCTGAAATGGCAGCTGGACACTAGTCTTTACGGACCAAGGACAACAGGGCCGGGGCCAGCTCCAGGTGAGCTGCCCGGCCGAGAAACAGGTACACAGAGCTGACTTTCAGGTGCTGGTTCTCAGCAGGTGACAGGCCACCCGCCCATGACCATGACTCAGGTGGACGCGGCCCCACCACACCTGGTGAGGAGGGCAGAGACTGCTCCTCAGGAGTCCCGGAAGGAGGCGACACCCAGCTACATGAGGTGGGGGAGGGCAGCACGGGGCAACCCTGGGAGAACCCCAAATGCGTCCCACCCCTGGAGCAGGAGGACTGGGGACGAAAGCACAGAGATCTTAGGGGCCAGACACGAGCGAGGGAGGCCTTGGGTCAGGAGAGGTGGAACGCGGTCAGCCACCTGAGGGGATGCTCGGTTGGTGACCTCTGCCCTGTCACTGTCCCCGCTGATGTGAGCCCCTGCCTGATGCAGATGGTACCGCCCAGGTGTCCAGGCACACAGCCAGGCTTCAGCCTGGGCCACGGAGCTCCCAGAGGTCCTGGACGAGCCCTGAGGTGAATCCCAGGCACGTGCTGTGGAGACAGGAGCTCAGGGGGAGGGCAGGGTCCTTTTCTCCTGAGCAGATGTGTCCACTGGCCTGACACCAGTGCTTCCTTTCAGGAGCCCAGCAGAGTGCAACTGTGGGTCCTTGTGGCGTGGCCCCGGAAGCACGCCATGGCCCACCCTGGTGGCGCCTTCACGCAACCGGACGTTTTTTTTCTCTGGGACCCGGGGCTGGAGGCTCGGGGAGGAGGCACTGGGCACGCCCTACGCCCTGTGACACCAACCAGCAAGGCTGTTAGGGGCTAAACTGTGCTCCCCTCTGCCCAAATCCATACAAAACCAACCCCCAGGGGCTCGGGATGAGATGTCCTTGAGAAAGAGGTCAGCAAGGTCAAGTGAGGCCATGAGGGTGAGTGACCTGGGTCCTGAGCAGACGAGGAGATTCGGGCACAGGTGCACAGACGGACACACAGAGAAGGCCGCATGAAGACCACGTCCGCACGCCCAGGAGAGGCCTGCACCAGATGCCCCCTCCCGGCTCCAAGAGCAGCCAGCCCTGCCAACACCTTGACCTTGGACTTCCAACCTCCAGAGCTGGGACAACGACCTCACCCCCAGGAGCTCTTGGCCACAGCTGCCCTCACGAATTAACTGAGGAACCACGGGCAAGAGGCCCTGGCACCCCCCACCTGGGCCCCCTGCTCCCGCCCCTGGCCCAGTGCTGCTGTGCTTGAGGTGCGGGTCCCTGGCAGGCACCAGTGGGGGAGAGGCAGAGCCCTGTCATCAGTCACAGAGACCCCCGCAGAGGACAGGTGAGTGACCCCACCACAGAGGATGAACAGACATGGTAAGCAGCCTGGACTCCATCCAGGTCAAGTCTGGGGGACAACCAGGCACGAAACAGCTCACGCTGTGAGATCTGCTCTCTCTGCACGGAGGGTGTGCGTCTCACATGCGTCTGGTGGCTCTCGGGCCGGCTGCTATGCTCGGCCTATGTGGGGTGGGGGTGGGGGTGGGTGCCCAGGGGAAAGGGAATAGAAAACAGGTTCATGAGGAGCGAAGACAAGCAGGAGAGACTGTGAGGTGGGGACTCGGGGGGGCAGGAAATGGGGAAGACAAGGATCCTTCTGGAAGGGCAGGACAGGCCTTGCACCCACAGCACAGCAGGTAAAACAATGCAGAGACCCACGTGGCCCAACAATGAAGAAGGGAGATGCCCGCCCGCACAGGTGCCTCCGTGGCCCACGGCCACGGCACACAGGGGCTGCGTGGATGGCCGGTCTGAGCCTGGACTACGTTCATACCCGCTCGTGGGGTCCCTTCTCTACGCCAACACCCACGTGCCCTTTTTCTTCTTTCTTTTTTTTAATCCTCACCCAAGGACATGCTCATTAATTTTAGAGAGAGGAGAAGGGAGGGAGAGAGAGACAGAAAGAGAGAGAGAGAGAAACATTGATCGGTTGTCTCTTTCATGCACCCTGACCGGGACTGAACCCACAACCCAGGCATGTGCCCTGACTGGGAATCGAACCCACGACCTTTCAGTGTGGGGGACAGCACCCCAACTGAGCCACACCAGCCAGGGCCCCACTGGTCCCTTGTGACTCCCAGTTTGGCCATTTGCAAGCGATTTGTATGAACTCCCAGGCTTCTGTGCCTGGCACTGTAATCTGAGGCCACACTGGAACCCAGCAAAGACTCTGGGACCCCCTGAATCACTAAAAGGGAGGAGGTGTCGGCCTGCAGAAGCCAGCTCCTCAGGACAGGACAGGCACGTGGCTAGCATTCACCCCCTCCGCACGCCCGTGAATTGTGGATTCTACAGCCCCCACTCAGCCCAAAACCTGACAAAAGGCTGAGCACCACCCCAGGTGCCTGCGGAAGCAGGAGGACCGAGACAGGCCCGAGTCCCTTGAGCACCTCTGCCTTGCTGGACAGGGCCCACGGGAGGCGACGCCTGCATTTCGGACCAATGTTCTTCGAAGGATGAATGCCTCTGCTTCCCCCAAAGAACCAGTGCCGTGTTGCCATGACAACCCTGGAACTCAGGGACTATTCTGACCTTCACTTTTCAATGAATTCGATGCAATCGGCTTTGAAAGTGTGAACACTCTCTGACGAAACCGGTGCGTGCCAGAGGAGGGGTGGGCCCCACAGCCGACCCAGGGCTCCCAGGGCCACCTGCTCCTGAGACCCTGGACGCCCCAGCCGAGATGCCTCTCATGGGCACAATCAGGATACGGAGGTGGCCAGGTCCCGACGGGATCTGTGACGCTTCAGCCACCAGCACAGAGGGTCAGAGACACAGCCACCCTCCGGGTCTATTTCACGAGAGCAACCCTGGGCTGAGCCACCCGGGCTGTTTCTCTCCCTGGGAGTCACTGCAGAGACCCCGCCAGAGGGCTGCACCCACGACGCCACCTATGCCCACCCCCTCGCTGTCCATGAAGGCGGAGACCACGGCGCACCCACAGCCACCACAACTCTCACGTCTCCGCAGCTGCGTCCCGGCTCACGGCCAGAATCGGGTTTGCCCCCAGCACCTGTCGCCAGCATGTGGGCAAACGACCTTCCGCAACACCGGGCCGTCAGTGACAGAGTATGGAGACTCCGGATGACAGGGTCCCACACAGGCACGCTTTCCTCGGAGTGAAGGACACGCCCACCTGTGTAGCCCGCCCACCCCGACTGGATGCCCACTCCATGCCGGGGACTGCTGGATGCTCCACAGCCATGACCTTGTCCCCAGACCCAGGCATCTCCAGCTCGGGGACAGCATGGACTTGGAGCTGAGACCAGCCAGCTGAGCAGGTTCCTTGAGTCAGGGTGCCACAGGCATGGCTGCCCCCATGCCCTGATGGTGGCTCTGCCAGGTCCATCTGGACAGCAGCAAAGGGCTACCCCTGGACCTCAGAGAATTCCAGAGGGGCCAGAACCTGCACAGCAGCTGCAGGTGCGGTTCGGGCCTCCTGGGGGCAGAGACTTGGTGAGACTCTCATAGGTGGGATGCCGTGTGACCCAGGGAAGAGGGGACCAATTCCACAGCCTGCCCCCCACCACAACAGTCTCATCTCTCCCTCATCGATACTTTATTTCTGTTCTGGGCACCAAAGAAGGATGTCAATGCTTTGTAACAGAAGGAGCAGAAATGGAGTCCTCTCTTTCCCTCCAGGAGCCCACCCACATCCACTTTACCTTCCACGGGCTAGACGGCTCCCTGAGGACACGGGGGGCCAGGGGCACAAGAGGCAGAGCCCAGAGCCCAGAGCCCCAGGGGCGACCCGTGACGTCCCACCAGTGACCAGTGTGGGATCCCGGATGTCACCGAGCTTTCTGAGCTGAGTTCCTACAGTAACTATCTACTGTGTCCCCTGCATCTGTCACCTGCCCTTCTTCTGTTCCTTCCTGGGGCGGCACCTTGCCCCCATCCTGCTGGGTGACCGTGTGACCTGGAACCTGCCTCTGGCCGCCCGCTGGCTGCCGGCATGATTTCAGGTGGGGAAGGAGCAGGGCCGCACACCAACCTGACCAGCTCAGGGGAGGCCCACGGGGCAGCCTCACACGCTCGGAGACCCAGGGAACAACCCAGGATGGTCTAAAATTACACCTTACCAGCTAAAGGCCGGTCGTGGCTGGCAGTCCCGTCCTGGGCCAGCACTTTTCCCCAACAAAGGCCAATCTTAACCGAGCCCGTCTGTTCTCTCTTTGCAGCTAGGTAACAGACCTTTGGAACATCCAAGTAACTTCCCTTTTTTCCCAAACCTCTTGGGCACCAGCTGAGACCACAAACCCCCTTACTGTTATTTTTATATTAATTGCTGGCTGTTATGAACCCTCACCCACCTGTGTAAGAAGCAGGTGTCTACCACTGTACCTTTCATCCGATCCCAGAGACTTCCCCCACTTTGCTTTTTCTCCTGCTACCCACACCATACCACCCCCGGGCCCCATCACCCGTGGACTTCATGGAGCCCCTGAGTGCTCCTCCTCAGATTCTAACATGTAAGACGGGGCGCTAAACTGCCAGTCTCCAGAGCATCTCTCAGTCCGCTGAGAGGCTGCTTCCGGCAACTGTTGTCATTCTGGCTCCAATAAACCCACCGACAATTCTCTGCAGGTCTGAAGGTTTCTTAGGCTGACAAGAGGGAGGGTCCCGGTTCCCGCCCTCAGGCCCCCTTCCCAGATGGCCCACAGGAGACTCAATGGACCTTCTAGCGTCAGACCAGGGAAAGGAGAGCGTTTTCTGGGGCTACGTGGCCGGTATCCCAGAGACGCCCCCTCAGGTGGCCAGGGGCCCCACGTGGCCAATGGCGTCGGGGGCACGGGGGCACACTGGTGTGCACATTTTGTGCCCAGACCCGCTGACCGCGACCCCAAGACTCCTGTGCCCCACAGCCAGCTAGGGTGGCTTCCTCTTCACAGACTCACTTCTGACAGCCACTTACCTGCTTCTCGACTCATCCCTCCTGCCTCCACCCAAATCGGCACCACCCGTGTGCACAGGTGGACAGCGCCTCTGTCTCTGAAACCGTCTGGGACTCCTCAGGTTCTGCTCCTCGACTGCCCAGACCACCTCCTTGCACTGGGCGGCCTTCTGCGCCTCCCTCTTCCTGCCCGGCCCAGCCCGACTGAGGGGGCCTGGACCCCTGCAGACCCACAGGGAGCCTCCAGGGAGGATGCTCGGGTCTCTGTGGGAGTTTGGCTCAGCCCTGACCAGCGTGTGAGAGTAGGTATGCAGGTGTGCACCTCCTGCAGGGGCTTCAGGGTCATGTGGATATGGTGGGTGGGGGTGTACTTCTCCCAAGGTGTGGGCAGGGCCCAGACACGCTGAATGTCCCGCAGTGCGTGGGGCAGTCCAATCGAGCTGGGGACAACCTGAGGACACTCACGGGGAGGCAGAGCCCGTGCATCTGAGCTCATAACCCCCTCCATCTGACTCCCAAGCACACACACTCTGGTGCAGTCGGGCACTCACTGAAGTTCCTGGGCAAGCAATGCCACGTCACAGCAGGATGTGCGTGTCGTGTGGGTTCGGAGCCTGGCCGAGAGGTGCTCCCCACAGCGGGCGGAGGACCCCAGCACCGACGACCGAGGTGCCCCGGACGCCGGTGGTGTGTGTGCAGGTGGGTACTGGGCCTCTGCTCTCGGCTGGCCTCAGGGAGGCCGCCCTCACTACACAGTCCCCGCCTCTCGGCGCCCCATTCCTTTGTGGGTCGGTTTGGACGTGACGTCGCCCTAACAAATCACGTGGCTTTGTGACGTTATCTGTCAACGTCACTCGACATGGAAGCGGACCCGACACCGCAGTGCTCATTATCACAGGGGCTGGGGACCTGACGTGGCTGGAGCCGTGGACAAGACGTGCCGGCACTGAACTTGGCCTGCAGAGCACTTGAGGTGGGGGTCTGGGGTGACGGCTGGTCCACCGCACGTGGGTCAGGTGGCCAGGGCTCCGTGAGAAGCGGGCACAGCAGGGCCTGTCCCCTGCCCAGGCCCCTTCCCTCGGGCAGGATGCTGAGGCCACATGTGAGCCATGAGGGCGCTGCTTGGGGTGCAGGACAGGAGGGTGGGGCCCCGGAGACGGAATGTGGGTGATGAGGGCAAGGCCTGTGCAAACACACTTGACAGGAGGCCGAGGCCTCGTGGTCGCTGTTGAGCCCCGAGAACAGTCAGCACAGCACTCAGGACAGATCAAGGACCCCAGTGGACCTCCAAGTCAACAGTCACCGCCCTGGGTGCCGAAAGTCGGCCCTGGGTGAAGACACCCTCCCAACAGAACAAGCGTGCACCTCGTGGCTGTCACAGACAGGGAGCCACCTTGGCTCTCGACTCAGCACCTCAGCTACAGTCTGTGACTCTGGGCGGAAAACCTCTGGACGGATGAGATGTGGAGTGGAGGGGGAGGCAGCAGCGGGCATGTGCCCAGCCCCTCAGCAGATATGCAAAGGAAGACCATCGAGACCCCGGAGCGGGCCTGGCGGCGCCTGGATGGCAAGCAGCCCCTATGCACGGAGGGTCGGTGCTGGCAGGACGGGCCCTTGCAGGAACAGCCGCGCACCGCACACTGCCACGGCCGAGGCAGGAGGTGGGAGGCGAGACCAAGCAGCACCGGCTGTGACGGGTCACTCGCGTCGGCGCAGGCTGCCGCGTCTCCCTCCCCTGCCACTCGCTCTGAAAATCATCTCTGGGAAGGCAGACAACAGCTGCCTGCCTTCCGCTCACACTCCAGCCCGCCGTCCTCAGGAAGGTGCACCCCGAATGCCCGTGGTGGGGGGCTGGGCAGGGCTGACCCGGATCGACCGGAGCCAAAGACAGGAAAGAGCTTAGGGTTCGGGGCTTTCCCAGCACCTGCGTGCCGGCTGCGCTCACAAACGTGAAGGGTGCCATGTTTGCCGAACACCCTCGGCCAGGTCCAGGTCCCACAGCGAGGAGAGCGCTTTCCAGTCGGATCTGTTTCATTTCACAGCAGGGGGTGTCAGCCTGCCAAGCAGGTACTTAGAAGAAAAACCCTCCCTCGGTGCGGCATGGATTTCACACCCTCACACGCAAACACACACACCTTGCACACGTCCACGCCCCCTCCCCAAATACCGCGTGGAGAGATCTGTGTGGAAATACCACCATCTCGCCATCCACCACCTCTGCATCTCCCAAGCATAATTATCCAGGCTCTCGGTCCTGAATCCTAGCAACAGTAACCAAGTACCCTGAGTCGGCTAATCAGACGGCCCGGCTCGCACATCAGCCCAGCGCGCTTCGTTTTCAGAAACCCAAACCGCCTGCTCCCTCACCGTGGCTGCGGAAGGACGAGACGCAGAAAGACAAACCTTGTTCGGTTGAAGATGAACAACCCATGTCATCTACTCCATCTACCTGTGCATCTCCCCGGAAAGCCGGGCAAAAACAAAAACAACGGAGACCGCGGAGAATAGGTGGCCCCAGCGCAAAGCTCCTCAGCTGGCCACATGCTTGGTATTTGCACAGCTATCGTGGCCGCACGCTCCCCGGGCCCCCGACAGCCTGGCTTCGGGGGACCTCCGTCGTCCAGGGGCCATCGTAAAGCCCCTGTGGCAAAGCTCTTAAACCCCACCGGGCTCATGTCCTCAGCCACCGCTCGGCGCTGGAGGATGACACGCAAGGATTAACTTGGGTTTCGCGGCGGCTTTTAAGCCATCACTTTCTCCCAGCTGGCAGATAAATAACCAAATGCAGGTCGGGTTCGATTTTTTTTTTTAAAGAGGTAGAGAGTGGAAAACACGCAGCAGACCCACGGCATCAGGGGGCAGCCACACACACACACACACACACACACACACACACACACACCCCGAGGCCCAACTATGAGCAGCCCGGGGCATGCCAGGATGTGATCTCCCTTTTAAAGGGACAGAGGTGCATCCACAGGGCACTCTGGACCCACTTCCAGATTCTGCAGCCCTGGGGGCGCCCGCCCATTAGTCCCCTCTCGGGCTCTGGGTTCCAGCAGGTTTACAGTCCTCCCTTAAAGCCCCATCACAGGCCCCAAAGTGCCCTGATGTCCTGGCTGTGCACTGAGGAATGAAGGACCCGTCCCTCCCAGGCAGAGGCTGTTGGAGCTTTTAAAGGAACTTCTGCAGAAGGGCACCTGGGTAGCAGGCGGCACGTGAGAACTCCGCAAAAGATCGAGCATTTAATTCACTCACAAGGAAGCATCGGAAGGGCCCCCGTGCCCCCACCTGGGGAGCCCAGCACAGTAGCTGTGCTCAGAAATGTGACCCCACACGACTTAGGCAGTGGTGGCCCTGACCTCCATCCCCTTTGAGCTCAGAACCCAGGCCCCGGAGGCCGGCTGCTCCCCGGGTGCTCCGCCTCCTGTGTGTCCGACACGGGGGACTCCTCACAGTTCGTCCTGACACGGGTGAGGCCCACGGCCTCCAGCTGAGGACACACCACCCGGGGCTCCATATTCCCTCCCTGCTGAGGTGCAGCTCACAGGTCAGGGTCTGCTGACGATGGTCACCTAGAGACACAGCCCGCAGCCCTTCCCACCGTAACAGGCAAACAGCCTGTGGTTGACCCACTGAGGTTCCCCAGCGATCATGCCAGACTCTCTGCACCTCCCAAGAGTCCAGGAGCGACAGAAGATGAATTAACCTTGGCTGAGACGGGCGGTGGCAGCCCCTCCCCAGCCCTAGATGACGCAGGGTCGGGGAAGCCAAGCCACCGACGCTGGAAGGCCAGGGAGCCACGGAGCCTCACACATGGCCAGCTGCGGCCCCCCATCGAACACAGCCCCAGAACCACCTGGTGCGAAGATGGAGAACTCGGCCCCCCACAGCCCCAGCCCCCTGCCTCCGCACTCCAGAGCCCCCATGAGCTTTGTCCCCAGACCCTGCTGGGCAGAGAGATGACACACCCTGGCCAGCCCACCGGGCTCCACCCTGACACCCTCAGCCGGGTGTTGGGGGGCCAGGTGTTCATGTCAAGAAGGGAGGGGTGGGGGGCTGACCTTGGAAGGGGAACACCGGCAGGGGGAGGAGCCACTCACTCAGCGTACTACGTGCTGAGGCCCTACTACGTGCCAGGCCCTGTGGGGAAGGCAGACATCACCTGTGTTATGGGGGTAACGGCGTAGAGACACAACTCCCCAGCAACGGTGCCCTCTGGCAGGCTGATAGCGGCCCCCAAAGCCATGTTGGTGTCCCAGTCCCTGGATCCTAGCGTTGTGACATCATTTGGAAACAGTCTTTCGCCGATACAATTAATTGGAGGATCTCAAGACGAAGGCATCCTAGGTTTAGGGTGGGCCCTAAGCACACAGGCGGCCTGGTGTCCTTGTCACAGAAAGGAGAGGGACTGGAGATGAGGACACAGAGGAGGCCATGTGGAGATGATGCTGAGAGAGGGGGGCGCCCAGCACCACAGCTGCAGTGGGAGCTGGGAGGGTCCTGCTGCCCGGCGCCCACCGCAGGCTCCAGCCCCCTGCGGGCTCCAGCCCTGCCTACACCAGCCCTACAGACACCAGGCCCCCTGTGGACACCAGCCCTGCGGACACCAACCCCCTGCGGACACCTTGCTTTGGACGTCTGGCCTTCAGGACCATGAGAGAACCCGTTTTGGCTGTTTGAAGCCCCCACCTTGGTGGCCTTTGGTTAGTGCCACACCAGGACACCATGCTTGGCCCACACCAAGAACACCCCCACCACAGGTGGGGGCGGGCAGGCAGGCCTGGGGGTCCCGGGAGGCGGACTCGGGCTGTCCCCCTGGAGGGACACAGACCAGTGGCTGCAGAGGTTGCCCCAGCATCTGCCTCCACACAGGCTCCGGGGACACACGGATCTGTCACCTGCTGCTGGGTACACACAGGGATGCCTGAGGGCCCCTGCAGGTGGGTTGAAAACAGCCAGGAGCAGGGACGGAGCTGGTGTCCAGCTCTGTCTCAGGGTCTATTGCTGGCCACACAAGAGACTCAAAGACTCACTGGGGGAGGGTGTGGGGGACAAAGAGGCAATTGGGTGGCTGAGACCAGGACCCGGGGAGGGGGATATGACAAAGATGCAAAGGGCAGGAAAGACCATTTTTCTGAACAGTGGCCATCCTCATCCCAAATTCTGGAAGGTCTCCTTGCACCAGGCTGGAACCCAGGCAAAGGGGGCCAGGACGGCAAGGTCCTCCGTGGTCACACCACCCCCGGGGCCAGGCCTGGGATGCATGGTGTGTCCAAATCCCCGGGTTAGCCCAGGGCTCGTGTGGGGTGAAGGGGTGCCCTGGCAAGATGACGGCTGTGGAGGAACAACACAGGTGTCTTTGGGACCCGCTGGCCCAGATGCCCCAGGAGGAGAAGGCCACACCCTTTGGGTACAGGAAGCAGGTGGCTGCCCTCTGACCACCTGCCTTCCAAGACTGGGGGTAGGGGCAGTGTTCCTGGGTTCTCAGGTTCCATGGTCACTGTTGGAGGTGACCCTTCCCTTGGGTGACATCCCCACAAGCTTCTCCTCCTCCCCCGTCCTCCGTCCCCTCTGTGGACAGTGGCCACCAGGCCATCTCCAGGGTCTCCCGGTGGCCCTCACAGGTCCCCCCACCCCTCGGGAGGTGCATTCCAGTGCCCTGCACGGCCCATAGGGGTCAGTCCAGGGGGTCAGCACCAGGAGAGAGAGCATTGGACTCCGAGGGCAGGCCTGGCCTGGCCCCCGGGGGCAACACTCTGACATCCCGTAAGTAAGAGGCTACCCTGAGCTGCCAGGCTCCCCAGGGGCCCGGCCACCTTGCTGCTCAGCTAGGGCTGCTGGCCCTGTGACCTCGATCAGGTGATCTGCCTGCGGCCTCCAGGCTCAGCCTCCTGATGTTGCTGCTGCAGCGCCTTCCTGCATGACCGCCCCTTCCTCCAAGGCCCTCTGGGCAGCTGGCCCCAAACCAGGACACGTTCACCTGGGGGCCACACAGTGATGGTCCCTGGACAAGGAGCTGGAGGGCAGCCCCTCTTCCCGAGAGGATGGCCTGCCCTGGTGGGGGCTTGTGACCAAGGAACCTGTTCTTCCGTCATGCACCCTGTCCAGCCCTGGCTCCAGCGTCCACCTGTGAGCCATCTGCCCTGCTTCCTGTCCCAGCCTGCGCTGATGCCCTCGGCTCACACGTGGTGGCCCGGTCCCCTTGGCCGCACGTGGAGGCAGTGGGCGCGGCAGTTACACGGGCAGATCGCTCCAGAGGCGGATAAACTTGGGTTCAAAGCTTTGTGGGACCAACCCCTCTGGCATGTGTTGGGGGACTCCTGCACGGGAGATGCTGTCGGTGCCCAGTCCGGGGTCCCCTCGGTGCCTGGTGCTCCCACACACCTGTGTGGCTTACCCCACAGGTACCCACAGCTCCCTGGTGAGGGTTTCCCTTGGCACTAGGAAGGAGCCAAAACAAAGAACCTGAACTAGAGGGTGAACACATACATAAACGGTGTCGCCCTTGGGGTGGGATGGTGCCAGGGCTCACTCTCACAACCCCCTGGGTCCCTAATGGGACTGAGCCTCAGGCATCTGCACTATCACCTGCCCGTTAGCACACCTGAGCGGTGTCCTTTCCTGACTCACTACCCCGAACTCCCGATGTGCTTCCGGGCATCATTCCCCACTAAACCGCCTGCAGGCCAGTCCTTGCCTGGGTCAGACTCTGGTCACTCAACCCCCAGGCCATGCCCTATGCCAGTTCCTTCCTCCACACGTGAAACGAGGCTGCTTCGAAACGTGGGGGCAGAAGGAATGTGAGTTACCCGTGAAACTCTGGGCACACAGCTGCCAGGAGCTGGCCGCGGTTTTGCTGCAGTGACCCAATCACCCACAGGTAGGGCAGCTCTCTTAGACTCGCACGCAGGAGTGACAAGACCCACGCGGGCCAAGGACAGGGCTGGCACCAGGCTCGCCCACCACACACATCCTGCCAGTAACACGGGGAACACAGAGCTGGGGGTGCCAGGGCGCAGGGCACACACCTGGGCTCCAACCCGGAGGTTCGGCTAACACAGCCTTGGGTCGGGACTTCACAACAGGTTCACGGTGCGTTGATGGGTCGGTGCATTGAGTGACATCCGAACCACGAGGAGCCCACAGCCTCGTGTCCCTCGTCTCCTCTGGGACGTGGTCCACAGGGTGGACTGAGATGGAGCAGGGTGCACGGTGCCAGCCTCCTGGTCACAACACACCAGTTCACAGACCCTCATCAGACGACTCAGGGGAAAGAGGAGGCCTGTCTCCTCATCCTCTGAGATCTGAAGGACCTGTGGGAAGCTCGGCATTTCTGTGTCATCCTTTCCCTTCAGGGTGAGCACTGGGCAAGCCCACGCCGCAGGGGACCAGGCGCACGGACTCCCTGCCTCGGGTGATTGGAAAAGCCAGCCCTGCATCTTCACAGAGCCCAGGTGGTTTATGAAGGTGCAGAAGGAAGGTGCCTCCCACCTCAGTCCCAGAACCGGGACACACAGAAGTCACAGGAGGTGGTGGGGGAGCCCCCAAACCTCCAGAGGGCATGTCCTTCACCCTTTCACTAAGTCATTGGTCGGAACAGGTGAGCAGTAACTAAAATGTATTCACCCACCATTACAAGTGTATTACTAGTAACTAAAATTTATTCACTCAACATTGTAAACATATTACTAAGTAACTAAAATACATCCATCCAACATTATAAGTGCATTACTAGTAACTAAAATGTATTCATCCAACAAACAGTATCACTTCTATAATAAAAAAGAACCCTGCTGTTTCTAAAGAGGCATTTGCTTCCCAGACAAGAAAGCTAATTATACCTCAGAACGGAAGGGAGGAGCCAGAACCTCCCCAACCTGGGTTTCAAAATCGACTCTGCCTCAAGGGCTTGGCAGTTTTTGAGGAAGGTCAGCAGATTCACGGTGGGCAGATTTGCAGTGGGCCGGGAAGGGCTGTGGATCTTCAGGGCAGGTCTGGAGGTTGGGGGGGCGGGGGGGGTCACAGTCCCCAATGTTTCTCAGCCCCATTCCAAGAGCCAGGGAAGAAGCCCCTTCCTGCCTCCCTTCGCCACGGGTGCCCCCATCAAGGTGAATGCTTAATGAGGATAAGGAGGGAAGCCCTGAGCTTGTCACCATTGGAGACAACTCAGAGATTCACGAAGCTTCTGGGGCCCATGAACGATCTCCCCCACTGTCGGGGGGACCCTCCTTCACACCCCCTCCCCTTGCCTCTGTGCTGTGCGCCCTGCTTAATAGAATCTCTGTTCCCTTCCCAGCACGGGCCTGTTTGGGCCTCCAGGCAGCCGTATTTGATTGTACTGCTCTTGGATTAAGGGGCAGGGAACTCCAAGAGCACACTTCATTTTCGGAATCACTGGGCAGACACTCGCACATCCATCTCTGTAATGCTCTCACAGAGGTGCTGATGCGGCCCAGGCGCAGGCCTCATCTCAGAGCAATTAAGCGATCTGCCCCGGCTTGTGGGAGGGGGCCGTCAGCATCGCGCAGCCTGGGGGAGGGCCGGTGCTCAGCACCGGGCGCCCCGCGGATGCAAGTGCAGCATCCGGCTCTGCAGCCTCACGGGTTCCAGAGGCAGGGTGGATACCAGCCATGCACTCCACAAGGCAGGGACCCCACAGCCAGACGCAAGGTCCAGCTTATCCCCAACACCAAACATGGGGCGAAGGGCGCAAGCAGGGAGACACAGGTGCCACCAGCTGTCTCTCAGGCACTGTGGAGCCCCGCCGCCCACCCGCCTCGATGGGATGGCACCATCGGCAAGAGCTCACCGCTGCCGGTCCAGTGCGGCTGCTCCCCGCTGCAGCTCCGGTGCCAGCCCGGGGCCGGAGGAAACAGGCCGGCTGGCTCTTCCAAGATGCAAGACTGGGCCCAGCCGCTGGCAGGGCGGTGGGAGAGAGGAGGAGCCCCAGGGCCAGCCCTCCTGGTTGGCACGAGGGGTACTAGAAAGGGGAATGGTCGTCAGCACCGTCGTCGTGGGGCGCGCAGTGGGGCAGACGCAGGGAGGAGGGCGGAGAGGGTGGTGTCCCCGGCTCTCGCGCCTCATCTAGTTGCTGTCTCTTTGTTTAAGGGGAGGTGTATGTGTTACAGAATCTTCTAGTAAACCCATTTAGGTTAGTCACAAAGGAACGGGCTCACCAGCGGCACAGCCACACCCCACACCCTTGCGGACGCTTTGCCAATCTCCCGCCCTAACTCCCAGCCCTGCCGCAAGTTTAAAAAACCCAAGAACAGGGACAGAAAAGAAGTTACTCCTCTGCTTTCTGCTAAGCTTCATAAATGCAGACCCTGAACTAATCTGATGAGGATGACAGAGAGCAGGGAGCATCAGCTGTGCCCGCTGGGGCCCGCACACCCACCGCGCCCCCCGGGTCTGCGCACGTGCCTACGTACCGATGTCTGTTTCTTTGTGGTTCTTGATGTACTCAGCCAATTCGAAGTTGCCCGCTATGATGGCCACCTGCAAGACAGGACACGGGGTTACGGAGGCACAGCCCACGGCTTACACACCACCACAGCACCCCGAGCCCAGACGTGGCTCCTGTTTGCACGAACAACAGATGTTTTGGCTGCACTGCGGTGCAGTGGAGCTACTGGGCCATTCATGGTGTGCGTGCGCACGGGGGCCTGACTCACGGGCATGGTGACATGGGCGCCACGGGTTCAGTTAACATCCGCCACCTCAGGCAGGTGGAAGGTTTACATTCTCTTGTGATGAGAGTCTCGGAATCTGCTCTCAGCAACTTTCGGCTGCGCAAGCCGCAGCGCTGGCCACCTCGCGCCGCACCCTGAGACCCACCCACCACCTCATAACTAGAGGCTCCGGCCTCTGACCCCCTCTCCCTCCCCCACCCGACAACGACCCGCCCTAGTAGCCACAAATCCGATTTCCTTTTCTGTGAGCCTGGTGTTTTCAGATTCCAGAACCGGTCCCATTCGACTGGAGCCAGTCCCCGGAACTGGAGATGGGGGAGACCTGAAGTGTGGGTTTGAAGCCCGTCGTCAGAGTTTAGGTCGGGGGAACAATGGCACCCCCACCCGTGTGCACAGCCCAGTGGGGCGGTCTCGGGCTCCAGCTCTATCCCCCACAGACCCACTGACGAAAGTGAACACGCCGTGTGACTGTTGACACGCGGGGCAGCCAGGCGGGTGAGGCCAGTGGCCCCCTGGGAGGCCTGAGCCACAGCCACGTGGGTAGGGGTCTGAGTGCTGACAGAGCCCTGGATGGGGAGACAGGGGCTCAGGGGCAGCTGACTGCACCCTTGGAGGAGCCAGGCGGTTAGAAGCTGGGCCGCAGACATGCACACCCACAGGCGGTTGACACACAGTGATAACGTGGGTGAGCCCAATCCAACCATCGGCGGCCCCCAGAGCACAGGCTGAGATTCCCCGGAGAAGGGGACATGCTACCTGGAGACCCAGCACTGGCTCCTGCCTGACGCCCCGGCCTGCCCTGCACACCTCGGACCTGCCAGTCCCCACGGTCACGCCAGCCAAGTCCTCACAAAACCACTCAAACGTACGGATGCATCTCAAACTGCCGGCTCTGTTGCTCTAGAACCTTGACTGATACGGCCCTGCGTGGGGGCAGGGGGCTGGGGGCGGTGCCAGGACCCAGGGACCCCAGACTCCTGTCCTCAGGCGAGATGTTGATTACAACTCTTGGGCACCGCCCGATGCCCCGGGCCCTGAAGGGCTGCAGCCAGATCCACGCAGACAGTAGCCAAGGCCGGCGTCTCCCTGGCTTGTTGGTGACGGGGCAGCCATGGCAGCTCCTGTGCACACCAGCCGGGGGCCATGGGGTGGGGGGCAGAGGCCATTTCAGGGGCGGCTTGGTTCTGCAGCTACAGAGGCAATGACCTTCCTCAGCCTCCCACCCACTGCCTGGGGCCCAGGCTTCAGACTGCAGCCCCAGACACGGGAGCAGGGCAGAGATGGGGATTCCAGGAGGGGTGTCAACACAGACCCCTGAGAAGCTAACGACCTGGTCTGCTGGCGGGCACGATGCAGACACACAGGGAGGGTCACAGGGGACACATACCACCCAACCTCCATCACTGAGGGGCACCTGTTCCGACTCACACCTCGTGTTTCCAGCCAAACCCTCAGAGGCATGGCTCCCTCCCACTCAGCAGGGTGAGGACAGAACAGAAAACCAGAGGACACCAAGTGCCAGCGAGGGCATAGGGAGACGGGCGTGCACGGGCACTGCTGGTGGGCACGTGGGCTCGGCAATTGCTGTAGAAAACTGGGTGGAGCTTCCCCGACAAGTTGAACGCAGAGTGGCCGTTTCATCCAACAAAGCTGACCCGGGACAGGGACCCAGCGAGACAGAGGACGTGCAGGATGGCTAACCTGACGTGTCCCCTTGACTGGGCCATGGGGCGCCCAGATGTGCGGCTGAGTGGCACTCTGGCGTGTCTGCACACGAGTTTCCGGATGCCGCTGACATTGGACTCCGCACCCCAAGTGAAGCAGGCCGCCTCTCGCGTGGGGGTGGGGTCTCGCCTGATCAGTCGGAGACCCGAACAAAATGACCAAGGCCAAGTCTCAAAAGAGCAAAAGGGGGGGCCCTGCTGCCTGACGCACAAGGGGACACCCGCCTGCCCCCTTGGCAGTGAAGGAAAGGAAGGGCAGACTCCAGTCCTCCCCCCACCAGGGTTTGAGTAAATGCAGGCTGGGCCACGTCCTTTAGAAGACAAAGGTGTCCACCTCACGAGGCTCCGCAGCACCACGGAGAGACTTACTGTACAGAGGAAGTTCTTACACCCCAGAAACCCCTCAGCTCCCCGTGGGCCGCCGGGTTGCAGCCGCTTTCCCCGCCCCGGCCGCTCACCCCCGGGGCTCCAGCGCCCAGCAGGCCTGGCCTGCTCCAGCATGTGCGATGGGTGTGAGTTACATCCAACATGATTAAACAACATGAAACTGCATTTTAATGCCTTTGGGAATTTTTAAAAACAGATCGGAAGGCACTTAATTTGTGAGGAAAAACCTGGGGATGGTGAGTTCAGTCCCTTGGGCCCAGCAGGCAAAGTTGGGAGAAAGAAGACGAGGGTGGAGGAGAAGGCGGGTGGGGAAGACAGCAAAGAACAAGGGGCAGTTTTCCGCCCTGTTTCGTTGGAACATCATCCTGTTGCAAAAGGTTGCTGGTTCAATTCCCAGCCAGGGCATATGCCTAGGTTGCAGGTTCGATTCCTGGTTGGGGTGCGTATGGGAGGCAACCGACTGATATTTCTCACATTAATAGTTCTCTCCCTCTCCCTTCCTCTCGTTCTAAAATTAATAAACGTATCCTTGGGTTAGGATATTTTTAAAGAATTTCTTAAGTAGGATTAAAAAAATTTTTTTTGAAGTCTGAAGTAAGTTCTCCTAAATGAGTTTGTAACATCATCATAAATAGACGAAAATCACTAACAATATAAGCAGAGGACTCCAATTTCCACGTTGGGCTCTTTGGGCTCAAAGACACGTCTCTGCATCCAGATGTCGGCTCATCTTTAAGCCCCGCCCCCAGCACGCCCTCTTCGGAAAGGTTCCGTTAGCGGGAAGGGTTTCTGCACCCTGGGCCCAGGGGCCTTGCCGGCCGGCCCAGCTCCACTGCGTGTGCGGCTCCGTGGGGGCACTTCCCTTTGTTACCACTCAGAAAATGCTGCTTCTTCAACGACACAATCATCTAACCAACACAATCTGGCACGGGGACCTCATCACGAGAGTAGCCACGCAAATGCTCACCGTGTTCAAGTGAACGCACTTGATGGACCGCGGGTGACGCTGGAGCAGCCAGCCAAGGAACCACTAGCTGCCCAGGACTCACCTGGGGACTGTGAGGGCCTCTGGGCAGTGACCGAGCCCCCGGGCCATGCGGACTGCCCAGGACCCCAGAAGGCACTGGACAGCCGGATCTGACCTCAGACTCAGGGCCCGGCAGGCAGCCACATGGACTCGGACTCGGTTCTGATGCCTTCCGCCACAACACCCATTCTGCCTGCCTCTCTTCATCCCTTTTGACACCACCCGCCTATCACCAGGAGAATGAGCAACTCCAGACTTCTAACAGCCTGGCGGCCCCCGAACCAGCGTGGGAAGGAAAACCAGCCACACGCACTTGCCCACCTGGACCCGGGAGAGAGCCCAGGGGAAGACGAGAAACTCGGACCAGCATAGAAAAGCCTCACAAAAAAACCCAGGTATCCTGTGGGCAAATCGGAGAGGCTGAGGGTGAAAAGGCAGAAATCTGCTTGTTAAGAGCGTTTAACTTTGCTGGTTGGAAGGTTCCGGGCACCAGCACCGCTCACGTTGAAAAGCCCTTGCCGCCGCAGGCTGCGCCTCGGTCACCCACCGTGTGGGGCGGCTGACCGCTCTGGGGCTGACTTTGGCGGTATCTGGGGTTTCCTGCTGGCGTGATAAGCTCGTCCTTAGTCTTGAGGTTTCGCATCAATACGCCGATGTCCTCCTCTGAACGCAGACCTCGGTCCCTTCGAGATCCGTCAATCCCCTGAAATCTCAGACGTGCCTGGCTCCGTCCCCAGAGCTGCGGGCACGTGCTAGCCGACTGCCGCGGCCCTCACAGTCCCCCAGCCACCGCACCCCGGCGCCCAGCATTGTCGCTCTTCCAGTTACGATTCCTGGTGCCGTCTGCAGACGGAGAGTGAGACAATAACCCACGAACAGCCATTGGGCACCAGAGGGCAGAGTCCACGACGGGAGCGACCGGGTGTCGCACTGGGGTACCTCGACCGCAGGAGCAGCTCAGCCTAGTCCCACCCTGCTTCTCACAAGACCCGGAACCAACACCCACCAATGACCCTGTGTCCCCTTCGCTGCTCCCCCTGGGGAACCAGGAACCGAAGGAAGAGACAGTGTGGGAAGAGCCAGGGCAGAAACCCCATAAACCCGGCCGGGCACCCTGGATCGGGGGCAGATTCGAGCCTGCCTCTCGTCTCCTTGCTGGCCGACCTGCACATGGAAGCTTCTGTCATTTCTCAAAGCCAGGGCCACACTTTTGCCTCCTACAGGCGTCAGGCAGAGAGCCTTTGCCCGGTAACAGCCCCAGGAGCCCACGCCTGTGACATTGCTGCCCTCAGCCATGGTCAGTCCCCTGAGCGCACCCAGAGCGTGGCCACGAGTCCCAGGAAGAAGCGAGGACACACAGGAGGCACCCGCCCTGCACGGGGCTGCCACGTGGGCCCGTAGGGTGTGTGCCAGTGTGTGAGTGTGTGCGCGCACAGAGGAGCCACAAGAAGGGTGCCACCTAGCCGCAGCCAGAGAGATGTCACATCACAGTCACACCAGAGCCTTCTGGACTATTGACCTAATTACACTGAAGCAAATCATCACCTTTTAAAAGAAAGTCCATTCTGTTTTCTTGTACCTCCTTTCTTTCTGAACCACACCCGAACCTGCCCACACCTCTGCACACGCAGAGGTGTTCACCAGGTCCTTCCTCACAGCCACGCTCACCGCCACACCCACCACCACACTCTCTGCCATGCTCTCTGCCACACTTGCCAACACACTCTTTGCCACATCCTCTGCCATATTCTCTGCCATGCTCTCCACCAGTAGACGTGTCCCTCCTTTCTGGAGCCAGGCACATGCAGGGAGGCCTCCCTATTTTCTGCAGGAAGGGCTAAAGAAGAAAGATTGACAGTAATCCCCTCTGTCTGTGGCTGGACCAAAGCCACTGTAAGCTGGATCAGGCGCCTTAATCCTATGGCACAGATGACCCCCTCAGCCACCCAGCACTCCCTGGGTGGGGGCAGACCTGAACTGGGTCCCTGCTGGGTGTGGCACTCACGGGGGGCTGCTTTGGGAAGGTCAGAGGACATGGGAACCACCAGAAAGGACACAGGGTGGGAGCCAGAATAGGGGACACCCTCTACATCTGCCTTGATGCACTGAAAATCCCTCGGCGATTATGAGAATCCCGAATGTGAGCTCAGCAGAGAGCAGAAGGGCTAAATCCGTGCACACGTGTGCTCGCACACTGCACACACAGCTCCCCTCCCCCCAGCATTCACGAGGTCTCACGGCACACACAGAACTCATCTCCGGAACTCTAACGGAGCATGACTCATGGGAAGGGGACAGTGACAGAACCCTCCACCTGTGTCACTTAAATGGCAGAAGTGCCCCAGCCTTCCGTGCAGCTGGCCCACCGCCCGCATCTCCCCGCCCCCTGAACCGAGCTCGCGTCTCAGCAAGGCCGAGGGCAGGGCATCCCTGTAAACGGTGAGAGGCCGTGAAGCTGTCACCCGCGGGGAAGAAACAGACTAGATTCAGAAGGAGAGGGAGGAACACTGGATTTCCTTGTATTTACCTTGTTTGACAGGTTTGATTTTGAGAATGATGCGAATGTTCTAAATCCTTATAAATAAAATCAGAAATGTAAAAACAATCCTTAAAAATCGGAAATAAAATTAAACAAGTGAACCTCCACGCACACATAGCTGGTGATGGAAACATGTAAGAAAGTCACCGGAAGCGGCTCTCAGACTCAGGGATCACACATCCCTGACGGGACCTGCTCGCCGATGGAGCGCAACTGCGAACGGAAGCCGTGAGCCTGCGGAACATTCACTTGTGGTGAAGGCGCTGGCACCGGCGGGGCTTCTGGGCGCGCGTGGTGGGACAAGCCGGAGAGCGACGTGGCCGACCGAGCCGACCGAACGCCGAGGCGTCTGGCCCAGAGCACAGCACGCACAGATGCAGAGTCAGGGAGGTTCTTCAGGGCCGCGTCCTGGACTGCAGCAGCCCGCATCCGGAGGACGTGGCCCCTGCACACTAGATGCGACCCCTCAGTGCTGATCTGCACTAAGAGGAGTGAGGTCTCCCTGGGGACAGTGGCTGACTCTGTGTCTGAGACAGGAAATTGGCTACGGGGGGCAGGAAAGCCACATCCCACACCGGAAAATAAGGATGCTGCCTGTGACTGCAAGGCCACCTGCATGAGCCCCACTGGGCGCAACAGGGGCGAGGAGGCAGCCGGAGGCAAGCGGGTGCTCCCACCAAGCAGACAGACACTCTTAAAGCATCAGAGAGCTTCCGGAGCCACAAAGCCCAGCGGAGCCACGGTTCCGGAGGGGCGGCAGAGCAGTGACGAGCCGGTCATTCGCACAGTCTGGACTCACAGAAGGGGCTGAGGATCCTGGCGCCGGTCCACGCTGGGGGCAGAGATCGGCGGGGTTTGCAGCAGCCTCGTGGGGCCAGTGAGCCGTCAGAACTGCCGAAGGGAAGGCCAGGGTCTGAGGGACGAGGGGGAGTGGGAAGTGGAACAAGGCATTCCGCTGCTTTGCCTTTCAGGACGTTTGGTGACATCGGCACTGAGAGCAGCAGGAAAGCAACAGAAAGCTCCACGGTCAGGTGCGAGGGATCGGTGTGCAGGACCCGCCAGGGGGAGGCACCAGGGAAGGACAGCGGTGCTCAGCTGGGGCGACATGGGCCCCACCGTGGAAGAAAGGGAGAGCTGGGGTGGAGCCAGTGCCCGAAAAACTGGCCCCCAGCCCTGACTCAGGCCTGTCTCCTGGGGAGATGGGGGTGAAAAGCCCCCGTTCCACCTGGCCCCCCAGAAGGCAATCCTCTCGGAAAGAAAAGAACACTATCTGAAACCCCTATAATTTGTAACGTACGCCAGGCCCAGCATGCTCAACTGCCATGGCTCATTCCCAGAGACCATCCCAAGGTCTGAAAAACAGCGAAAAACCGTCGACAGAAACAGACCCATGGACGGTCGGCCCAGGCGTTTGCGTGGACGGCTGGGAACTTCCACATAATTATTACCTTTCATAAAGGAAACACTAGAGAAAGATGGCAGAAGAGATGGCAGATGTCACCAGAGAACTGGAAGGCATGAAAAAGAATCGATTGTAAACATCAGCCCCAGAAAGAGAGTGCGAATAATTAAGGGCCTGAGAGGCGGCCTCGGGGTCGGATTGCACGCAGAAGCAGGGAAGGGCGGTGGCCAGGCAGGCCCTTGGGACACGTACGAACTAGAGCACGGAGAATAGAACGGGGGAGAAAAGCGCGGGGACACGTCACCCACGACAAGCACTGCACGCCTGACACGGGCGTGGCCGGACGTCTAGGAGAGAGGACGGTGACGGGCCAGGAGAGCACCTCACCGTGACGCCGGCCTGGACTGCCAGCATCTGCAAGCCCGAAGGTGCAGAAAGCTGTGTGGGTCTCAAGCAAGATGAATAAAAACAGGGAGACACGTAGGCAGAGAAACACAGACACCGAAGGACGAAGAGCTTGTGCGGCAGCCGGAGCACGTGGGCAAAGAACCACCATCCACCCTTGTAAACACGAAATTCTTTCATTCTTTTCCAACGAAACCAGAGAAGCCAGAGGACAAGGAAACGCTAGAAGAAAGTAGCAGTGGACGGAGAATCGACACCTCACAAACACGACCTCTGCACGAGAAGGCTAACTCTGATTGCTTTCAGAGAAGTCAAACCAGCGGGAAATCCACAAGGGCCTTCTTCCAGCAAGAGAAAAACGATCCCACAAGAAACCACAACATTCAGGAAGGAAGAAAAGCGAATGAAAAAAAGTGAGGAAATGGTAAAGAGAAGGACAATGGAGAGGCGGTGAACTTCTGAATGTGTCACCACAGCTGTGGACAAAGGAGAGAAAGCCGGGGTGGTGACCTAAAACAGACACAGTGCAATACCATCTTCTAAGCTTTAAAAATCTACAGGCAACGCCAACAGGAAAGACAAATTTGAAAAATAATCTGCAACCAACCGATGGTGGGTAAGAATGGCAACACCTACTATGTTATTACAAACCTACAACGGAGAAGCCCAAACCCTACACAGGCAAAAGCAATGGGCAACCTTTGCACCAAGGAGCCAACAGGAGTCAAAAACCATCAAATGATGGGAAGCAGGAAAAGGCCTGCAGTGCGTGGCAGGAGGGGCTGGTCAGAGACGCAGGTCCTGGTGTCCCGGGTCAGGGCTCGAGGGTGTGACCGTGGACGACGTAATGGGTGGGGGGCGGGGTTTCACAGCGAGGCCACTACCGGGTCCTGGGCCATCACCTGCATCTCGGGCACCAGCATCGCTCCGTTTGAGCCGGGATGAGCTTAATTAAGCGGCTCCTTTCCCCGCCAGCCCTTGGCGTCCAGCCCAGGAGAAGGCAGACGCCTCATTACCACTCAGTGACCGTCTACTAAGTGCCCCCAGACCCAGCGGTGAGCCCAGCGTTGGGAGCGGGAGACCCGGGGCTGGCTAGTCCCCCACGTCAACGTCACAATGGGAAACAAGCACCAGGTATCGGGGCCGCCGTGGCGCGCTCTCCAAATGGGCTGGGGTCCACACCCTCCCCTCCCCGCCCTGGGGGACAGTGTGGGGGCCAGACCTGGACTCCAGGACAGAAGTGTTTCCATTGGCCAAGTGGCTTCCGTGGGCGGCAGAGCCAGACACTCACATTCTGGCCAATGTCGATATGGCCGGCCAGTGGTGCGCAGGGGCAACCTCTTCTTCCCTGGGGCTCTGGCCCGGGCATGCGCCCGTCACCCTCTGTTTCTGGCTCTTTCCTTCCGAGTTTAAGACTCTGTGCACGACCACCATGTGCAAAACTGACATCTCCTTTGCTAAAGGGCTCCCGTAACAAGCAACTCTGGAGTCCACTTACATCTCCCCAAAAAGCCAGCACTCTGAGGACACAGGCAGTGTCTACCAGGGTTTGCATTCTCGGGCTGCCGCCCACCCCAATCCCTCTGCCACCCCCCTGCCATCCCGGCCACCAGGAGGGCAGCATCCAGCAGACGGACGGCCCACCCCTGCCCACCGGGACTGCCACTCTCAGCCTCCTTCTGCAGAGCCACCTGCAACCCAGGGGCAGGTGCGTGGAGGCTCATACGGGCCACTGGTCCCCTCCACACAAGTCAGCAGCCTCCCACTGTCCCCGTGCCTTTACAGAAGCGATTGTCATAGGCACGCCCATCTGCTCAGGGACCAGGGAATAAATATTTCAACGGCACCCTGCCCCAGGGACTCCGGGCTAAGAAACATGCGCATTGTAGAAAGGACAGCCCACCAGCGGGAAGATGACCCTTGGTGTGCTAGCGGGTGAGGTGCTGGAGGGCAGCAGGCGCCACCTGGAACCTTCTCCAGGCCGAGTGGTAAGCAAACGGCATGATCCCAGAAGGCGGCCTGAGTCTCTCCCATTTGCCTGTGCCCACCTTGCACACCAGCAACCGACAGAGCCGGAAAAATCTAGAAAACAGTCAGACATGTCAGGCTTGGCCAAAAAACACCCTGGGGCGCAGGTCCCGCCTGATGGCCTTGGGCCTTTGTCGGGGTTTAAGTGCAAAAGCAAACCTGTCCCGGAAACCTTGGCGTCCGTCCCCAGCTTGCCCTGAGACGCACACACAGCGCCGGCGCCTCACTGCCCTGGCACACACGTGGCTTATTCCCACTCTTCACAGAAGCCCCGTCCTCTCTCATCCCTTCGAACAGTGACCGAGCCTACCGTGGGCCAGAGCTCCTAGGGAGACATGGGGTGGGCTCCTGCTGCGATCCCCGGCTGATGGGCACACTACCTGCCTCTTCTGTGGTTCTGGAGAAAGACACCTCGGTCAGTGCTCACTGTCGGCTTGCTGACGTTGAACCACAGCGAATGGCGCTGCCGTCGTGCCCGGACTCAGCTTATCTGGCACATGCGTCTCCTTCACAAATCCTGCGCAGCCTCCCGCACTCAGGGGCCACAACCCCGTGGCCCCGCACTGGGAGCCCTTTCCGGCAGCAAAGTCACCGGGAAAAACCACACGGAGGTGGAAAACTCTACCTGTTTTTATTTGGGTTGCACGTAAATTTTGAGGAGCAGGCAAATTTGCAAATACAGACTCTGCAATCACGGGGTGCACAGCACAGAGGGGTCTACTGTCCCGTCTGACTTCAGCCCCCACTTCCCACCGCGGCTCACTGGTCCCTCCTACTCCAGTTCAGGCCACGTGACCTCTGCGGCTGCTCCTCTCTGCGCAGATGATGTGTGAACACACCGGGGGCATCGTGTTCCAATAAAACTTTATTTACAAACACAAGACAACAGGCCCTGACGGGTGGGGCTTGGTTGGTTGGGGCAGAGACGAAACGGGGGCAAAGCCTTCAGGTCTCACCACCAGATGGCTGGAAGCACCGACAGTGTGGGGGTGTTTGCTTGCCCACATCAGTTCCTGTAGGCTGAGCCATGCCAGTGATCAGGGCTGGCGGTCATGGCCCCGCTGGCGTGTGGCTGTTATTCTGGCCCTTCCGCAGTGACCGCCCTGGCCAAGCGGGTGCACAGCCTGAGCTGCTCCCAGCTTGCCACCAGGAAGGGGTGAGGCCACTGCCCAGAGGCTGGCCTGGCAGACCTACGTGCCTTCTACCACAACAAGGACGCCGAGACACCGTCCACCGATACACACACATGTGCAAACGGTGATGGCCCCACGCAGCACAGTGTCGCTCGCCGGGAGCGGGAGCCGAGCCCTGACCCACACTGCAGTCCGAGCTCAACCCCAAGAGGAAGGAGCCAGACACCAGCCGCAGAGCCTGTGCTTCCGTGGAGACGAGTGCCCAGCACCAGCAAACCAATGCTCCCCGGAGAGGGGCGCAGTTCCCGGGGCCGGGACGGGGTGAGGGGCTGAGAGCCAAAGGGTTTCTTTTTATTGGTGATGAAATGGTCTGAAGTGAACGGAGCAGACGGCCGCACACATCCAAATGGATGCGGAACCCCCGAGCTATAGATATTCACAGGGTGCGTCGTGCGCTAGGTGAATCGGACCTCATTAAAGCTATTCTTGAAGAACAATGAAGCGTGGAACTCTGGAAAATGGGGACAGGTGCCCCTGCCACCCCCTCACCCCCCGCAGGGTCTCCAGCACAAGGCTTCTGTGGACGCTGGCCAGAGCTGCTGGTTCGGCCGTGGCAGCTGGAACCAGGGGAATCGAAGATGCTGCGGGACCCCCTGGCTTTGGGCGCCCTTTCCAGGTGGGCATTACCCACTGGTCACCAGGGCCAGTGTCTCACAAGTCACCTTCAAGACCTCACCTGCCCCTTCCGAAGGAACAAGAGAAGCTGCTAAAGACAGGCCCCCAAGTGAGAGGCCGCTTGCTGGCCTGCAGCGGCCTCACTGAGCTGAGCGCGCAGTCTGCCTCCGCGGCCACAGCCTGCCGAGAAAGCCACTCTCTCCATTGCCCTGATCATTTTGCCAAAGCGACTACCCTCCTCCTCCCGGCATTTTGGAGAAAGAATGAAAATGCCATCCCTTGTCAAGCCTGCGGACTTTCTGGCGACTCAAAATTAGCATCACAGATGTTGTTTCTTTCAAAAGCTCTGGATGAGTCTCCGTATGCAATGTTTACGACCTGTTCCCATAAGCCCCGCTGAGACTTTTCACACTGACCTCAATCTCTGTGACACCGTAACTTCCATGGAAATGTCTTTTTCAAGCTGAAATGCTGATGTTCTTGGAAAACCAGGGGACGTTTCGAGGGCAGCGGGCTCCGCCTTGGCTACGAAAACTGAAAACGCTCCCAGCGAAAACAAGGCTGTGGTCTCCAACAGGGGCCCTGGGAGACCCTAAGTGCCAGACGCACCGGCTTTGTTTGTTTGTTTTGTTTTTTTAATCTTCACCCAAGGATATGTTTTTACTGATTTTGAGAGAAAGAGAGCAAGCGAGAGAGAGACACAACAGTGGGAGAGAGAAACATCGATCAGTGGCCTCCTGTGTGCACCTGACTGGGGATGGACCCCGTAACCTTCCAGGCGAGGAGCCACCCACCAGGGCCACACACGTCTGTCTGTGTCCCCAACCCCAGCCTGTATCAGTGCGGCCCTTCCTTAGCCCCTCCAGGAATGGGCTGGGTAGGGATCTTCAAGCCCAACTAGCAGCAGAAGCAACAACCTGCTGGGTCCCCTGTCTGCTGTCCCAGCTGGGGAGGCCGTGGGGACAGAGGACTGGGCCACATCACAGGCAGGACCCACATCGTCTCTAGTTTCCGGCCGACTCCGAGGAACCAGCTCTGGGCTCCACGGACTTCGGTGGCTTTTCAAAGTCAGGCTGCCCCCATGCCTCCTCCCCCCCCAGCCACCCCGCCCCAGGGTGTGAGCCTCATCCTCCAGCATCCTCTCCGGACAGTCTCCTATTGGTTCACTGCCCCCAAGATCAGGGGCAGCGGGGATGGTGTGGGCCCACCCCCTGAGGGGCGTGGCATCTCCTGACCACGCCCCTGCTCAGCCGCCTGCCCTCCTTACAGCATCGCCCAGCTGCAGCCACAGAAAACAAACCTATGTACCAGCACCACGCACCCTCGTACCCACGAGGACAGCTCCTGTATAAACAGAACAGAAACGTGAACAGCAGCCACTGGCGAGGACATGGGGCTGCTGGAGCCTTGGGCGCTGCTGGCGGGAGTGTAACCGGGGGCAGCTGCTGTGGGGGGCAGGATGGAGGTTCTTCAGAAAAACAGAGCACCACTGCATGGTCCAGTGACCCCGCCTCTGGGTGCAGACCCAAAGGAACGGACACTGGGTCTGGAAGACATGTCTGCATCCCCACATTCACAGCCACATCGTCCTCAAGAGCCAAGGAGGCCCCCGTACTGTGGGTGGTTCCTGGGTTTGGAGGCGTCCACCACAGACAGCTGGGGGTTCGCTTCAGAAAGGGACCGACCAATGCCCACACCCCAGAGGGCAGCTCCAGCAGGGGCCGGGGCCCCCCTCCCTCCCCACTTCTCAGAACAGATCGATTTGGCTGAATGCACAGCCCCAGCTGGCTGAGAGCTCTGTGTCTTGAATAAGTATCATCCCTGAAATGCCAGCTTTCTGGAGCTGATTCTCCACGCGTTAAAAAAACAAATGAGGGAGAGCTGTGAACCAAAACCCACCTGAGAGTTTATAAATACCTGCAGATGACAGCGAAAGGGGGGAGGCCACCTGCCTGTCTATTTGCTTCTCTGTTTGTGGGCAACGCTTCTGGTTTCTGATGACCACATCAGCACCCTGAGGCCACCCAGGAACCGCCAGCGTGGGGGGCAGGGAGGGGGACCGGCAGGGGGGCCTCGGGGAGGGTGTGAACCCAGCCAAGGGGAGGGCCGGGGCTGCGGGCTGGAGAAAATGTACTGAACACCCCGCACAGTGGGTGGGGTGCACTGTCACCCATGTGGGTCCTTGAGAGGATAGGGTCAGCCCTGAGCCTCCTCTAGGGACGTCACTCCTCCTTGGGCCCGACTGCTCGCTCTCCCTTCCTTCCCTGGGACTCTGATCGGTGTGACCTTTTTAGGAACATCAAATCTGCTGCAGCTGTTCAGGGGGCAGCCTGGGGTCTGTCACACCAGCTCTCCCGCCCCACCCAGACCCCGGGTCTCCTCACTGGATGCCTGCCCGCCCGGGACCTGCCAGGGCAGCAGGCGGCAGGACCCTGGGCTTTGAACAAAGTCCTCGGTCAGTACCACTTCTGTCTGGGAGGGACATTACAGGGCCAACAACCAGCACGTGCCCAGAAACTTTCAGAACTGAGAGAAGGACGAAGAAAAGGTCCTTTGAACAGAACCCGTGACAAAGAACAAAAAACCATGAAAGTCCAAAGTCGTGTGGCCACCAGGAAAATGGACCCAAAGCCAAATGGAGGCCCCAAAGCCACTCCCTGAGGTCGTGGCTCTGCTGAGGGCAGGCAGTTGGGCCCTGCCTGGTGCACTGGCCCCTGAGTGAGACCCTCCCCCGAGAAGAGCTTCAGACAGGGGATGGGGGCCACGTCTTCATCGGGCCCTTGGTGTCTCCCAGGCTCACAACCTCCTTGGGACCTAGGAGCAGGGCCAGCCTTGCATGTCATGGGTGACACTGGCCCAAGGTCCTGGAGGTCTGGTCAGGCCAGTGGACACCATTCTGCATGGTGGCAGCTCAGGACGCAAAAGTGGGATGGGAGACACGGAGTGGAGGTGAGGACAGCCAGGCGTGGGGCTCGGGGGACAGGCGCCAGCCACAGGGTGGAGGACCGGGGCCAGGAGCAGGGAGAGCTGTGGGCCGGCCCTGCAGAGATACTCTGGGCCCGGCTGTGGGGGCAGCAGCCAGGACAGAGGGAGGCAGGGTCAGGACAGGCTCCGAAGGCCAAGGACAGACACCCACGGAACCCGGGGCAATCTCCTGGATTCTAAATAAGGTACTGGGGCCATGTGGCTCCTTTTCACTCCCCACGGCTGGCTTTGGGTTTTGCTAGAGAGTTCTCAGGACCCAGGTGTGTCCAGGTCACCTGTCACTGAAGGCCGCATCCTGCCCTTGGGTCTCTGTGCATGCACTCCAGGCCTTTGGGTTTTGCTGACCTTGCTGCCTGGTCCGCCAGACCCTACAGAGCACCCAGCCTCAGTGTCCTTGCCCTGCCTGGGTCTGGGAAGGTGTCCCTAAGGCATGGGTCCCCAGCCCTGGTGCCCGCTACTCTGCCTGGTTACTGTTTTCCCCTTGGGGTGGATAAAACAATGACCCCAAATGATCTCTGACACCTATGAACATGTGACCTTATGCAGCACAAAAAGGGTCTCTGCAGACGCAAATTTCAAAGTGTCCCTCATCCCTACCCTGGCTAGTATAGCTCAGTGGATTGAGAGTGGGCTGCCAACCAAAGGGTCACTGGTTTGATTCCCAGTCAGGGCACATACCTGGGTTGCTGGCAGGATCCCCAGTAGGGGGTGCGTGAGAGGCAACCATGCATTGATGTTTCTCTCCCTCTCTTTCTCCCTCCCTTCCCCTCTGTCTAAAATACATACATACATACATACATACTCTTTAAAAAATATAGTCTTCCTCACCCCCATCTCAGATCCTCTGGTGGCCTGCCTGTGTGGGCCATAGTGGGCCCTCAGTATGTGTCAGTTCTCTCCTCCATCTTTCTAGAAAGCTCCGGAGCATTTCCTGATGAAGGAGACAGACATCCACCTACACAGAGCCTGACACAGGCGTGCACGCGCACACCCCTGCTCCTGGGTCAGCTCCATCGATGAGACAGGTTCGCACTGACTCAGACTGTGGAGGGAGAGTCCGGCAGAGAAGTCCAGCCCAGCAGCGACCACGGGGTCGCCCCTGCGAGGGGCAGAGAGGCCGCTGCTCCTGGGGCACCACGGGACCTCACTCACACGTGGCACCTGAAAGGGACGAACTCGCAGGACTGGGGCGGAAGGAAGGTGGCTGCCGGGGTGGGGAAGTGGAAGGGGGCTGGTCCACATCCCTGCTTCCAGGTCCAAGGTCAGTGAGTCCTGGGATCCACGTACAGGTTGGTGACGGCAGTGAGCAACACTGCGCCACGCACGTGGGAGCTGCTGAGAGTGGAACTCACAAGTTCTCACCACACGCACATGCACACATGGTGACTGTGCCACGGGTGCGGCTGGGCAGCAGCAACCTCCTCGCGCGGCTGTTCTGCACCCATGCACAGACCCATAGATCGCCCTGTCTGACACCTTAACTCCCAATGACACCCGCCCGATCCACCTCCGAGACGCTGGGAAAGGGTCTCTCCTGTCCTCCCCACCTCCCTGGCTTCCCTGCACACACGCCAGAAAATGCCCCACGCCGGAAAATGCCCATGTGAGGACCTGGGCTGGGGGGCAGATGGCCCAGGCCAGCTTCCTGGAGAGGATGGTCCTTGTCAGACTCGGAACTGGCCCCTGGACCTCAGGCCTCTGGCCCCAGAACCATGGAGAGTAAAGATCTGCAGTTTAAGCCCTGGGTCTGTGGCACCCCATTTGGACACCCCATCAATGAAAGCAGGGGACTTCCTCCTTCACTTCTGACGAATGAACCATTCGAGGACTTGAGTTCAAAGACGGGCACTGCCTCGGGACAGAAACAGCTGATCTGCGAACATCCTACCTCCGTCGTCAGCACCCTTCGCTTCCCGCCTTCGGCAGGCCCGCCCCAAGCTGGCCTGCGTGAGCACTGCCACCTAGTGGCCGAAGTGAGGAATTACAGGGAACTTGCGTCCAAGGCCTCCGCCCAGCCCCGCCTTTCCACTGGTGAGCAGTGGTCCAGGACTGGACCACAAAGACCGGTGAGACGCTGCCACCTCTCCTCCAAGAACTGTCCGTGTATCTGGGGAAACTGAGGCAGAAACCATCCACCCTAAGACAATATGTAAAAGGTACAGGTACAGATCAAATAACATGGGCACCACAAGGCTGCAGGCACGCCTCCTGAGAAGAAAGACCATGGGTTTTGAAGGATGAATAGGAGTTCACTGGGCAAAGGTGAGATCATGGTAAGGGGGAGGGGACCACTAACTTTTTTTTTTTAAAGGATGAAGTCAATTCTGCTTTTCTGAATGCCGTACATCTGGATGGATGGGTCAAAAGTCAAACCCTCTGCACAGGTTGTAGCTGTCGCTCTGTCCAGCCCCATCCACACCCCAACCGTGGTAAACACTTAGCGGCTTCTCAGGCCTTCATCTCCTGTTTCTAAATAGCACGATCCTGGGGCTCTGTCTTGATTTCATTCTGTCAAGTATTAGTTCTTGACATGCTACCTCCAGTTCCCTAACTCTCTTTCCTTGCTCATGACGGGCAGGTGCCCACGCCCCTCCATGACCTCCGCACAGCTTGGCAGGGAGTGTGCGCTCGGACCACAGCACCTGCAAGGGGGCCTCTCAGGCACCAGCCCCGGCCTCGCCCACATGCCCTGGTGGGAGGACAGTTTCAAGGGTGGCTGGACACTGCTCGAGGGGACACACTGAATAATTGAAACTCAGTGAACGGCCTAACCACCTGAACTGCAGTGCAGGGGGTGGAAGAACCCCAGGTGCTTCCAGGGCAGCGAGGTCCAATGCGGGGGACACCCAGCACCTGAAATACAGGTGATGTGACCGAGGAACTGAACTTTAAATTTCACTTAGTGATAACTAAACTTGAGGAGCCCTGTGGGTCCTGTGGCCTCCGGACCAGAGAGTGCAGCCACGGACGCTGTGCTGACTCTGGAGGCCTTGGTCACAATTTCCACCAGTTTCTGTCTGCGTTCCTCGCCCTCTGGTAGCACCGGCTGCTTTCATATGGAATCATGGCCGGGGTCAGCCGCAGGGACAAGTTCATTTCTGTTTTAGAGTTTTCTTCTGCCCTGTGGATACTTCCCGTCTCACACAGACTGGACCCTAAGTCCTCGCCCCATCATGTGGTCCCTGGGCTGCCTCACTTCCCACCACGGGTGGCTCCCCCAGCCAGCTTCCCCCCTCACCACTCCTCAAACACACCAGGTGCACCCTGACCCCAGGCGCTTTGCACATGCCAGCCCCTTTCCCAGAATGCTTCCCCCCAGGTACCTGCATGGCCCACCCCCGGTCTCTGCTCACATGTTGGAAGTCGTGCTGAACTCCCTCATTAAAGGTCCTCCTGCCACAGCACCCCCTCTCCATTTCGCTCCACACTTCCCAACCCACCGTATTTTCCTCCCTGTTATCTACCAGCCCTGACACCTCAGACATTTGTCTGTTTCCCTGCTCGTGATCAGTCTGACTGGCGTTCAGCCCACGAGAGCAGGGGCGCCGTGCTTGCTGGCATTTCCCCAGCACCCAGGAGACAGTGAGGCTCAGACTGGGACCCGGTGCATGCTGCTGGAACGATGAGTTCCAGCAGCCGCTTCTGCCTCTCTCCCTTACCGCCCTCTCCTTCGCCTCGGGCTTCCACGGCTTCAGCGTGCCTCCACGGACTTCTGTTTCTCTTCACCTTCAAAATCGGGGTGTGTTTGCACCCATGGACTGAGCAATTAGAGAGGCAAAGGACCCCGAGGTTCACTCCACACCAGGAAGCAAGAGAAGTTACGTGCCAGATGGGACTGCCCCCTGCCCCTGCCCCCTGGCCCAGAGCGCCACACTGCAAGTTAGGGGCCCAGACCCCAGACTCGGCCAGACTGCTTCTGAAATCCTGGTGCCCATCTCTCTAATTCCAAGCCTCCTGTTGATTGGGATAAAAATGCCAACCTCATTGGGTTGTTATTCATTAAATAAATGTACGGGAAGAGAATTTGTGAGCTTTAATCTTCTGTGCAGGTGAATTCATCATCAATGTTCTCATCACCACCAACACCAACATTATCACCACACCAACACTGTCACCACCATGAATATCATCACTGTCAACATCACTACCACCACCACCACCACCATCACCATCATCACCAATACCATCATCACCACCACCATTACTACCATCATCACCACCACCATCATCATCACCATCACCACTATCAACATCACCACCACCACCACCACCATCAGCACCAACATCACCATCACCATCATCAGCATCACCACCACTATCACCACCACCACCACCAACACCATCATCATCATCACCAGCATCACCAGCATCATCACCATCATCACCACTACTGTCCACAAAACAGCCATCACCACTGCCATCTTCATCACCATCTTCATTATCACCACCACCATCTCCACCATCATCGCTGTACGGCCTGAAGAGCATCCTCTCGAAACCTACGTGTTGGAGCCCTAACCCCGACTGTGAAGTGTCTGTCTGGAGAGGGGCCTTCAGGAAGCTAATGAAGTTAAATGCGGTCATGGGGATGGGGCCCTGAGGAGGTAAGACTGTTGCCCCAGCGAGAGGAGGAAGAAAGATAAAAAAGCTTTGCCTCTGTCTCTCCCCCATCCCCTCTCCCCCACGTGTGCGCAGAAGAAAGGCTGTGAGCAGTGGCTGCCAGCAAACCGGGAAGAAGGCCCTCAACTAGATCTGCCGGCACCGTGACCTCAGACTCCCAGCCTCCAGATCTACAAGAAATGCATGTCTGTGGTTGAACCCACCCCACGGGTGGCATTTGGTGAGGGCCTCCTGGGCTCACCATCCTCATTCTGAAGCTGCACCCAAGTCATGTTGCAACGCTCTCCTCCTTAAAAATCTCACCTGGTCTCACACCTGAGCCCAGGGGGGCAGGGCTGGCTGCCTCCCAGGCTCCTCACTCCTGCTGATGCTGATGCTGCTGGGTTAGCCTTGGCCTCACATCAACAGGCAAAAGCTTGGCCAGACACACAGTGTTAGACACTCTGAGGTTTCTCAGAGAAGCCCACGCTTGCCATGGCAGCTGAGTGGCACGGCGGCATTTCTGGGCAAACGTGGTTGATCCCGTTCAAGGATGCGGTAGGCCATCTTCCCCACAGACTCAGCAGGGATTCATTTGTCATCATCAGGAAAGAGGAACAGTGAGCAAGAAATGAGAGCTGGGGCATTTGCACACAAGGACTGCAGACTGGGTTAAGCCCCTTCACGTCACTCAAACCCAATGAGGCAGGAGACCCGAGGAAGGACACCTGCCCGACACAGCAGGAGCCATCCTTCCCGGGCCTCACAGTGCAAGCAGCCCGGCCTTCGACCCCGCCGGTCCATCACACGGTCAGCAGGGCACTCGGTCTCCTTACTCAAGCGTGTTTTGTGCAACTGTCTTCCAGAGCCATAGGTGGCACTTGACTGACCATCCTTAGATAAGCAGAGACAGATGTCCCTGGATGGCGGCGGGTGCGTGAGCCTGTTGCCAGGAGGCCCGTAAGGAGGGGTGTCCCTGTCCCCATGAAGGGAGACAGGAGCGGGGACCGACAGGGAGGTCTCCTACCTGACCTTTCGTGCTGACCACCACAAGCACTCACATCCAGGGGGCGCCACGTGGTGGTCACAAGCCACTGCCAGAGCTTAAGACAGCAAATTAGAAAAGGCGTCCTCCTATCAGCCCAGTGCTGCCCTTGAAGCAAAGGGCACTGGCGGCAGTCTCCAAGCAAGGTAAGCAGAACCGCAACTTTAAGAAGAAGGGGCTAATGAGATATGTTATTTAACGGTCTTTAAGCCGGGACTGCCACCCAGTGCGGTCCCACGTGAGGTGGGCGCCCACCCATGTTCTCTGGATCCACACGCATTTTTGTGGACTGGAGCCCTGAGCTAAAGCTTCCGTGTTCACCCGGTCAGCTGCATCACCACGAGAGGGGCCCCACGCTGCTACACGGAACAACGCCCACGGTACACGCTGCGGCGTGAAGAAGGCAGCCAGATGTGGGTGGCCACGCAGGACATGATTCCGCCCACACAGAATGTGCAGAACCGGCGCAGAGCAGAGACGGGAAGACGGTTAGGTTAGCGGCTGCCTGGGGGCGGGGCAGGGCAAGGTGGGGCGTCAGGAGCACCAGCTTGGGGGCTTCAGGGTTTGTGCGGGGGCCGTGAACGAGACAACTGCGCGGCACTGCAGCTCCCACCATGCCGTGAACGTGCTTACGGCTGCTTAACTGGACGCTCTGAAGTGGTTAAAATGGTTCATTTTACGTCACACACATTTCACCACAATTAAAATCAATTAGAACCCTGGCTGGGGTGCTCTGCTGCGGAGCGCCAGGGTTCGCCCTCGGCTCTGGGCAGCAGCCCCAGTGGGGGCCAGATGGACGATAAGCCACCTCCCATGAGATTGTCACAAATCTGTCCCCAAGGGAAGGACAGTCGACAACGCCAGCACATTACAGCAAGTGCACGGGGGAAAGCAGCCTGTCTGTGAGGCACCCTTGAGGCATCAAAGTGTCACCCACACTGCGGGCTCTGACAGGAAGGAAGTTGGGTGACAGAACGGACAAGTGTCAGCTGCTCCGGCACTAGGACCCAGAGGCTCAGGGGTGCGGCCTCCAAACACAGACAACCCCCCCACGGCACAGGCCCACCTCGCCACAAACACGAGGATGGGCCACAGAAGCCCACAGTGGCCCCCTCCTCCGCCACGCCCAGGCGGGCAGCCCATGTCCCCGAGAGCCTTCTTACCTGAAACGGAGTCTGGCTGTTGAAGTTCTTCAGCTCCTTGTCGCCGCCCCGGAACAGCAGGACCCGCGCACAGCTGTCCTGCATAGCAAACACAAGAAACCGAAACCGCAGGTGAGACGGAGGCAGAGCGTCGCCCGAGAGAGAGCCGAGAGAGCCGTCCGGGGACTTGTGCGCACCCGGACTTGGGGAACACAAATGCAAACATCAAAGGGCAGGCAAAGTTCTCTCCCATCGTGGCCAGGATCGGGTGACCCCCTCCCCCACCTGGCATCAGGTCATGAAAGTTTAACTGCTGCAAACACTTTGGACAGCGTGGTGGAATCCATAAAAACGTGAAACGCACACCGCGTGCCAAACCATCGCACTTCTTAAGGCTGCACCCTGCAGCCCGGCACACGTGTGTGAATGCACCACAAGTGAAACGCCGTCCATGAAACCCGAAAAGAAAAACAGGAAGAGACAACCGGGCCATGGCCTCCATGTTCGAGAATCGGGGAAACTGGGAACACCTTCTAGAACATTCCTCCCCTAGGCAGCAGTAGGAAAAAACAGGTGGGTTGCTAACAACCAACAAGAAATATTTCCAAGAACGTCTGGGTGGAAAACGCACGTCTCAGAACGGGATGCAGCTTCTTGACCCTGCTGTTTTCCTGCAGGGAAGCACAGACTGCGCGTGACCCGGGCCCGTGGGCGGGGTCTCCCTTCCGGGGAAGCAGGAAAGGTTAGGGATCAAAACGGAGCAATCTTCTCCTCTGACCACGTTCCTGCACTTAGCGCTTCAATGTCCTTTAAAGGCCGGCGATGCTCAATTCCTGTGTAGTTTTACAACAAAAAGAACTCTATTCCTGTCCCTTTAATTGAGCACCTACTCTGTGCCCACGGCAGCTGACAGAGAACAGCCGCCCCCCTTGAAACTCACCACGGGGAGGGTGGGGACAAAACAGTGAGGAGACAGTCCAGGGCACGTGGAGGCAGAATCTAGTGCTAAGAACACCTGGCCAATAAACGACGCTTTTCGAAGAGCCTTGAAAAGACCATGTGCCTGCTGGTGTCCCGGCATCCAGGGTGGGGAGGCAGGGCAGTGGCACAGAGGACACCTCCCCCCACCCCTGCACTGAGCCATCTGGGCTTTCCCACCTTCACCGACAGGGTCCAGGGCAGGGGCAGTGGACACGGCCACCTATCCCTGCACCTGGAAAGGAGCTGCTGTGTGAAGGACCTACCACACCCGGGGGGGCTGCTGAGAATGGCAGGGCCGTGTCCCCGCTGCAGGCCAGAGGGCCCCTGCCAAGGGGCCAAGGCCAGTCCACACTGCACGGGCCACAGGGCCTGGAAGAATGGCAGGGTTAGGACAAAAGCTGGAAAGACAGACAGACAGACTGTAGACCAGAGGCTGCCTAGGGCAGGGAGGGTGGGGGGATGGGGTGACCCAGGGGTCCTGTTTGGGGGATGATGAGGTAGTGAGGCCGCCTGTGCTGCTGGACATGGGGCTGTGTGAATGGACTGAACCGCCGGGTGTGTGTCAGCCGGGCGCATCATACAGTGTATGAGTCCCTGCTCAGGAAGGTGAGACCAGAGAAGAAAGAGAGAGAGACAGCAGCTGAGACACACTGAAGGGTCCCTCCCCCAGGACCCCAAACCAAGGGCAAGCTCACAGCAGGCAGCAGGGTCCACTCCATCCCTGCAACCTGGGATGGGGGTCCACTGGGGCCTGTGCCCCTAGAGGAGATGAAGGAGGGAACCCTTGTAAAGGGAGAAGAGGGACATGGAGGCCCAGGGCCCCTGTCCTCTGAGCTGCAGCTGGGAGGTACCTGAGAGGGGTGGCTGCTTGCACGCCCCAGGGCTGTGGGCGGAGCACACCTGAGTCCCACAGACCTAGATCCACCTGCCTCTCTGTCCTCCGGCTGCCCGGCCCAGGACTCAGCAGCACCGAGTGGCGGCCTGAGGTCGCTGTCTATGCAGTCATCTGTGCACCCGGGGGTGCACACAGCTTCAGGCCAGTCTGAGGCTGGTGCAGCTGTGCAGGAAGGGGAGTCTGGGACCATGGTGAGGGGGTCCACCCATCAGGAGGGCAGAGGAACGAGGAGTGGTGGGACCCGGCAGCAAGAGGGCCTGAGGATCGCTGGGGCATCCAGGCTGGGTGCCAAAGAGCAGGCAGAGGACAGCATGCACCACCCCCTACTGCCCCAGCACCACCCCAGAGCCCTGCAGTGGGCACAGGACCACAGCAAGTCCTGGGGCTCGCAAGCAGGACCTCGGGAAAACCTGAGAACCCCACCTACACCGTCCACATTTTTCCTGTGAGCTGCGTACACATGACGCTTTGAGGAACGAAAACACTGAAAAGGACAAAACTGCTCGGCAACACACCTGCCTTTCCTCATCTAGGGGTTTGTTCCTTTGTTTTTTTTCTTAAAACATTTTATCTATTTATCTTTAGAGGGGAAGGGAAGGAGAGAGGGAGAGAAATATCAATGTGTGGTTGCCTCTCATGTGTCCCTTGTGGGGAACTGGCCTGCAACCCAGGGCATGTGCCCTGACTGGGAATCGAACCTCAATCCTTTGGTTCACAGGCCTGTGCTCAATCCATTGAGCTACACCAGCCAGGGCTCGTTTGTTTTTTTAAGAAGAGCCCTGGCATTAGTTGATGAGCGGGGAAACCCGGCCTGAGGCCACACACCTGGGACAGAAGTGGATGAAGACCCCACCTGTCTTGTGGTTTCATTCCAGACCGCAGGCTGCAGCCTGGGGCCAGATCCCGCCCAGCCGGCTTTGCAAGTAAAGTCCAATGAGGACTCTGGCCCCTGCACTTTCTGCCCAGCCCCCAAACTCTGCCCCAGCCCCCAGAGCCCACCCGGGATCCTCCCTCTCCCCTTGGAGTACCCCTCCTTGGGACCTGTTTCTTACAACCCAACATAAATTAATCAAGCCAATTAAAAAGTCCTTACCACGCGATCAGTGCACAGACAGTGGTAAGAAGAGAGGAGAGAGGAGAAAAGGTGGAGAGCATGCAGGAGGGTGGGGGGCACAATGCTAGGAGGTGGGAGGGGTCTCAGCAGGTCACCATGAAGGGGGGCAGGTAAGAGAGAAGGGAGCACAACCCACCTGGGGAGGCAAGCAGGGGACACAGGGGCCGTGGAGGCTGCCCCAGGGTCTCACCTTGAACTGATTTTGCACCTGGGAAGGGGGGACCTCCATGTGCCCACCAGGCTCAGGGGGCAGTGGGCAGCCTGGAGGACCAATGGGGGTGGGGGAGTGGGGGGCAGGGGAGCCACCAACCAATCAGAACCCAGAACACAAGAGCCCTGAGGGGGAGGGGAGGTGCCTGGGACCCTGACTGTGAAACCCTTGTAAATGGAGTGCTTCGCTCAAACTTCACGCACACTCTGCCTGCCCCAAAGGACACGCATTTCCCATGAACACAGAATGGACCCTCACCAGGCACAGCTGTTCACACCTTCCGAGGTGGGACCCAGCCAGGACCCCAGAAAAACCCATCACTGACCTCAAAGGCCTTATTCTGAGTCAATAACTACCTGAGGCCCACACGACCCACCCCGCACAGACCCACCACTCACCACCCATCACACATACACCCCCATCACACTATTTGCCAGAGTTCCCAGCGAGACCGAGATCTGGGTGTCGACTTCAAAATGAAGAGACAAGTGCTTCACTCAACTCAGTGACCATTATGCCTCGGGTATGTGGGGGTGTGTGTCCAGGGATATGTGTGGGTATGTGTGTTTATGCACTGTGCACATGTGTGTCCACATGTGTGGGCACATGTGTCTGAGTCATGTGCATGCACGTGTCTGTTTGCACATATGGGCATGTGTGCATGTGGGGGTGTTTGTGTGTGTGTGTGTGTCTGGAGCTGTGTGCTCCCATGTGTCTCTCTCTGTGTTTGCATACATGCACACACATGTCAGAGTGTGCAGGCATGTGCATGCCTGTGCTCTCGTGTGTGTGTGCCCACGTGTGCTCTGCAGCTCAGCAAACAGATCTGTCTGTCGCTCTGATGCAGACTTGGGCCCCCTGCTCAGGGGCCATGGGGGCCACTTCACAGAGTGGGAGGCTGAGCCCAGGAATGCTGAGTGAAGGACTGGGGCTTCCAGAAGGGAGCGGGGTCAGGGGACACTGTGACCCAGGGGGGTTCCCGACTGGGCCGAACGGCTCTGAGACAGCTGCTGGCTGCTGAGTCCCTCCTGCAGCCTTTGCTGAGGACACCAGCAGTAACTGTGTCCTTTTACAATGGTCAGTTGAGTAGAGACACAGAAGTAACATGCACTGTGATTCTGTGAGGGCCAAAGCCCAGGCAGAGCCTCAGTTCAGTGCCAGTGACCCTCTGGGCGAGACTTTTCAGAGACACCTCCCTTAATGAAAGCACTGTCCTCCCTGCCTTCACGATCCCTCCCTCTGGGCACCAGCCCTGCGGGGCCAGCACCATCATTTTCTTCTTATACACAAACACACATGCCAGAAAGCGTGTTGCTTCCTGCACACAAGGAGTCAATATTGGGTGTGGGCTACACCAGGCACCATCTGAGCCCCAGGGGACACCCGCAGACAACAAAAGAGGGTCATGCAATGGAGAGAATGAGGGGAGGTGGTCAGGGAAGGCCTCCCTGAGGAGGTGCCCTCAGCAACCAGAAAAGAGCCCTGTGTCCATCCAGGGAGGCTTCCCAGCAGAGGGGGCAAGTGCCAAAGCCCTGGGGCTGGGCTGCAGGAAGCTGGGGTGCAGGGCAGCAGAGACACACCGGCTGGGGGGCAAGGGCCATCAGGGGCACACAAAGCGCTCTCCATTGGCGGCACAGTCTGGGTGTGCAGTGGGAAGTAGCTTGGAGGGGACACAGTGTGGAAGGGAGGGGACTGCTGGGCGCTGAATGCAGCTGTCCGGGGACAATGTCGGGGCTGGGCAAGGACGGGCGCGATGGGGGGGGGGGACAGATGGGAGGTGACAAGACCTGGGATGAGAGGGATTGAGGGACCATGAGGAGCAGGAGGGCAGCCCCGGGGTGCAGGCTGGAGCCGCAGAGGGCTGCTCAGTCTGCATCGAGGGCAAGGGCCAGGCTCTGAAGTCAGCGCCCCAGCTCAGGGGGAGGTTCGCTCCACCCACGTTTTCTAGAATGTACCACGGGGCACAGGTCTGCCTGAAGTCACTGTCTGGACAACGGGAGTGTGGCCCACGGCCACCTAGTGAAGATGCCACTGGGGAGCGGGAGGGACAGATGCTGGTTGCTGGTGAGCCCAAAATCACCAGTGTGTGCCACAGCCTGGGTTTTAACTGACTTCCAAGCAATTGTGTTCCCACCGCACGGATGCGAAGAGCTCGGTCCCCAAACTCTAGGTCGGCAATCCATTTCCGGCTTGAGCCGTCCTCTGAAATGAGCCCATCTAGGCAGACATGAATCTAAGAAGAGCTAGGACGGACGACGTTAGAAACCATGGTCGCACACAGAGCCGCTGTCACCAGTGTGGAGCTGGCTACCGGCCCCACGACCGACCCTCTTTGAGGAGCTGCGCCCCGAAGACCATGGCCCGCCCACGCCAGGGCCGACGGCCACTTTGCCTCACTTGTGCCCTGTGGAGGCCGTCTCCACCCCGATCGAGGGTTCCGGAGCATGACCCACAGTCTCGGGGAGAAGATGCAGGGGGCGAGCCTGGAAGCCCAGCTTCCCTCTCACTAGCCGAGCCCCTCTGAGACACACCTCGGCCTCCAGGCCTGCATGAGGCAGGACCGCCAGCAATGGGTGCCCAAGGCCGGGTGGGGGTCCCCAGGGAAAGGCAGGGGGGGACCCCTCCTGTCCAGTGAGATGCCCGCCTTCAACGTTTCGGGGACGGTCACCCTGTGGTGGCCCCAGGGAGGCAGCTGCTAAGCTGGCGAGAGCTCCGTGGGCACAGAGACACAAACAGAACACAACCCATCTCTGCTCGGGTTTATTTTTTATCTTCCCGATGATCTGGCCCGGCCTGGCCTGGGAACCTTTGATATTTAGGGCGCACTCCCTGCCTTCTTTATCCAAGGCGCAAAAACAAACTCCAGCCCCTGTCCCCCGGGGGCTCCTGGAAAGCCAGCAGGGGGCTGACGGGGGCAGCACACCAGGAGCCACTTGCTGCTCACAGGCAGAGCCCTGACGGGCTGACTTCACAAGAGAAGAGGAGAAACACCCGGGTCGCAGGGTGTTTGATGGGAAGTGCGAAGAGGAGGCCACGTGCCATCCACCCACAAACCTTGACGCTGTGCGATTTAGCAAGGAGAGGCCTGATCGTGCGCATTGGCGTTAGCAGCAGCAGCAGTAGCAGCACCACCACCGCCGCCACCACCACCACCACCACCACAGCCACTGTTTACTAAGCGGCTACTGCGTGCCGGGCACACCCCACATTTGTTCTCTATTTTCAGCTTCATGGTGACTTCGGTGTAATCATCCCATATTAGAGACGAAGGAGTTCAGAGCCCAAGAGAAACGCCCCTGGGCCCCGAGCTGGGACCGCCTGTCGCTCAGTGTCACTCCCCAGCGGGCTGTGGGTGGTGCCCCTTTGCACTTAAAGTTGCAGGTTGTCTCTCCCTCCCGCACCAAGCCTGAGGCGGCCGCACGCATCCTACGTGCATGGGAAAGAGGAAATGGGGGCTCCGTGTAGTGGTGACTCGGGTAGGACAGGGCCGGGCTTGGGCACACAGGCAGGGCGTGCTAGGCAGAGGCTGGGGACCTCCCTCCATCCCAGAGAGCTGTCAGGGGCGCCTCTCTGAGTCACACCACGATGCCCCAGGCTGCCGTCTCGCACTGCATCAGTGAGACACCCCAACAGTTGGGCCAGAGGCCCCTGAGGGTGGAGACTGGCAACCATGCCAGCATCCCAGGGACAGCACAAGGGATCATGAGGCTGGACCTCAGAACACTTGCTGACTTCCCAACTGGCCAGGGTGTCTGGGGCCCACAGGGCCACCACCCCCTGAGCCTGTGACTCTCCACAGTGGCCCCCAGGAAGCAAGGCAAGGCAGGGTCCAAAACAGGCAAGGCCGCCTAAGGCTTCTCTAACTGGGCTTCAGAGAAGGGTCACATGGGCAGGCTGCCCCATGGTCCCAGGACCCCGGAGAGGGGACAGCACGCGCGCACCTGCAGAGGGTCCCTGCCGTGTTGGCAGGAAGCGGCTCAGCCCCCGGGCCGCAAGTCGGCCCAAAGCCCAGGTCTGGGGAGGGTTAGATGCTGCCTCCAGCCCAGGCTGAGCAAACTGTGGCCCACAGGCTCCGTCGGCCGGCAGCCTGTTTGTAGACCAAGTTTTGTGGGAGCCCAGCCTCGCGCTCCCCTAGTGATGCCCATGGCCGTGTTCACCCAAACGGCAGAGTTGAGTGGCCCTTTCCAGAAGGAGTCTGCCGACCCCTCTTCTCGCCTGGCCAGTGCGGGGTCCCTCTGGAGCCATCAGCCAAATGACCTCAGTCAAGCCCAGCCCCATCGATAACCCAGAATACGGACCACCCCCCATCGTCACCTCGTCGGGTGAAAACACCGCCTTTCGAAGACCACCTTGCCTATGTTATTTCCAGTGACAGAAAACATGTCTGCTCTGGGGTTTTTTTCTTCATGACAAAATAGACTTGAAATCTACTGGGGAGAGAGAAGGAATGTCCTTCTTCTCCGAGGCACTGCAGTTAAGCAGCGCACATGGGCCCAGATGTCTCACCCACCAGGGCCGAGCCTTGCAACGTGTGTTTTTACTGCAGCTGGGTGCCCCCCCCAAAGCTCTTCGCGTGCACAGGCCGAGTCTCCACTAGTGACCGCCCAGCTGCCTGCCACGCCCACGGGCTCAGCTCCAGAAGCAGGAAGCCAGCAGCAGCCAGGCAAACACCACCCCAGCCCCACCAGGCTGAGCTGCACTCGGGGCCGGCAGAGTTCGGGGACCAAGAGCAATGGTGGTTCATGGCCATGAGGGGCCCAGGGTGGAGGGGGCGCCGGCAGGAGCACCAGGCGAGTCATACAGCGGCCTGCTCCCGGAGGGGGGGCAGTCCTGGGGGTCTTGCAAAGCTTGGCTCAGCACAGCAAAAACACCACTGACTCCAGGACAAGGCTCCTCAAGGGAGGCTCAGCTGAGGGTGGGATATCTGAATTGGGTCTTGAAGGGTATGTAGGACTTTTTCAGAGTTTAATAGCTAGAAGCAAAGTGGGGTTTCAGAGTAGCAGGAAGGGCCTGGGCTTGGTGCGGCCGTGGAGTGGGCAGAGAAGGACTTGGGTTTAGGCAGAGTCCGGGGACATTGCTTGCAACTGGGACAGCAGAGGGGATGAGCGGTGTGAGTGAACCTCGGGGGGCCCCCAGCAGTCACCCTGACCAGTGATCTGCCCCTCCTCCCTCCCAGCAGCAGAGCCCCGACCCCGTTCTGCCCCATGTGGCGCCCACACCAACCGCTGTCCAGACTCGAGGTCCTTGAAATCAGAGGAGACTGGAGGACATGGGGCAGAGGGGACCTTCCACCGCAACATCCAGGACTCACTGGACCCCAAGCGCCCGCAAAACCATGCCCCGCTCCCCTCCACTCACGCGGCCATGGAGGGGGAGCCTGACGAGCGGCCCGCCCACTGACCTGGTTGTAGAGCGCGCAGATGTGCAAGGCGGTGTTCCCCGAGGCGTTCTGGGCCCCCATGTCCGCCCCGTAGAAGAGTAGGTGCTCCAGGTGCTGCACGTGGCCGTACCTGCAAGCCTGAAACGACAGCGAGCGCTGTGAACTGGGAACCGCGCAGCATGCGCCTGGCGCCCAGCTCCACCTGGCGCTCGGCCCCTCCCTCAGGGCCACCCGCCACCCAATGGGGTGGCAGACCAGCCCTCCCACCATTCTGGACCAGGGCCCCAAAAAACACGCCAGCACTCACCACACCCAGAGCCTCAGGGGGATAGCCGGAGCCCTGACTGGGTGCTGGCGAGAAGGCGCTTGTTCAAGACTCGAACTTGGCAATTCAACAGGGGTCTGGGAAGGGGCCCTCATCGTCCTTCCTGTCAACCCAGCACTCGAACCTGTCTCTCCTGCGGCCTCAGTGGCCAGCCCTGGCCGGGCTTATCCAAGCTCCTCCACCCCCATCCTGGAGGGGGGGGGGGCAGGTATGGAACAGTCGGGAGTGGGCATGCACCAACCACTGCTGTGTCCAGGAAAGAGACCCCCTGACCTGTCCGCCTCTGGGCAAGGGGCAGCCCCACAGTGCGACCCACCACCCTTGGAGCCCTTCCACAGGGGAGAGTGTGATCTGGACCCTCTTCCAGAACATTCCCTCTGAGCCTGTGTCCTCACGTGTGAATGGAGGCCCTACTCCTTGTTCTCATGAGAATCACATGGGGCAATGGGCCCCACAGGGCTCGAGTGAAGCTCAGCGCCCTGCCAGCACCCCCACCCCGGCTCACAGGGAGCAAGGAGGCCCCGGGGGTGGCAGGGCTGCTGTCCAGCTCAGGCAGAGGGTGTAGGACAATGTGTGGCCCTGGGCAGCAAGGTGTATCCAACGGACCCCCAGCCCCATCCCCCAGCACGTCCTGGGCACCTCAGGGAAGGCCAGCCAGTGATGGGCTGCTCCAAAGGCATGACCCCCACGGTCCCACCAGGTTGTCATCAGGTGACAACCTGGATGGGGAGACATGAAAGGCCAGGAAAGGGGGTCCTGACCCACCGTTTCCCAGGTGGACAGGGACAAAGGCCCCAGTGGGAGGGAGACCACCATGCAGGGGCAGGTGGCGGCGGGCGGCCCAGTGGCCACATGCTTGGATCACCGAGACAGACAGAGGGGAGCTCCCCTTTGCCTGCCTCCAGGAAAGAGCTACATTTCACCAATTAATAGTGAGAACAGATGACATGGGAGATATTGGAACTATTCATTGGATTACGTAAAAAAAACAACCTGAGAAACATCCACTTACAATTGTTATGTCACCAGAAAAATGATCTCATTAATTTATGAAGCAGATGGCTGCTGTAGATAACGTCGTTTGGACCTGCCCAGCCCCCACGGGCCCTTCCTGTGGCAACAGCGTCTGCATTTTCCTTTGGGGCCCCTTGAGCCCCTCTCAGAGGCCAGGGGCACCCCCTCACCCCACTGCTGCTCGGGCACCTGCAGCTGGGTCAGTGAGCACGTGACACCCCAGGGGGCCCGGGAGGGCCGGAGGCTAGAACAGGTGTCAGAAGAATTAAGAAAGCAAAGTCCTCTCTTTCTTCCAGGATGGCCAGAAGGAAAACTAGAGAACCCCAGAACCCCAGAGCTGCTGGGGGCTCTCACTGCAGGAGAGGGGCCACATGGGAGCAAAGGAAGAGGGGGGAGAGAGACACAGAGAGAGAGACAGACAGACAGAGACAGAGAAACAGCCAAGGCCACACTGTCCGAGCCCCTCTCAGCTACAACAATGCTGCGACTTTTCCAGACATGGAGACTGAGCATCATTTTTACTGTCCCCTTCAGCAGCTTGAGTTGGGATTCTTGTTCCTTAAGTCAAGGAGCCCCGGCTCACACCTGGTCCCAGTGGCCGCTCGGGGGCAACCCCGGCTACAGCGTAATTTAACTGTCCTGCCGCCAGTGAGGAAGGGCACTGTGTCAGCATAGGAACACTGGGCACGCAGTGCAGACTCACTGTTCCCCATCCCCCACCTAGTCCAGATGTTTGAGGTGTTACATCAGGTCGGGGCTCGGTGCCCCTCCCTTCTCACCCAGGGTCACAGCGAAACCAGTGCACAGAGGGGAAGTAGACCCCCCACTCCAAGCAGAGGGTCTGAGGACCGGCGGGCTCCAGGGCTTCCTTCCCCTTCCACACTTTCTCCAGCAGGAGATTCATACAGGACAGGCCCTAGAACAAAACAACGCTCTCCCACAATCCACAAGCTTAGACCCCACCCACTTGCTCAGAGGACCCCCCTGCTGATTCTGTGCATGGCCATTGTCACCTGATGGAGGCAGTACTTGCAGGGGAAGCAGCCACAGTGGGAGGGGTGGGGGACACCCAGGGGTGGTGGCCAGAGGGGCCCATAGACCGGCTGCTGAGTAAGTAGATGAAGGACCTCGAAGCCAGCTTCTCGTGACAAATATGATGCAGGAGACAACCAGGGCAGACACATGGCTTTCAACACACAGAGTTGAAAAAATGAAAGTCTGTGGGCACACCTGTACATGTGAGTACACGTGTGTACACGTGGGCACAAGTCCCAAACTCCCCCTCCTGAGCACACCTGGGCTCAGCAACAGCCCTGGGGGCAGTGAGCACACCTCAGGCCCAATTTTGGGCTCTAAGTACCACTCTCTGCTCAAGAGAGCCAGGCTCCCTGGAGAGGAGGCTGGTTTCAGGGCTGAGAGCCAGAAGGACAATGCTCAAAACCCAGCAGGGACGTGTCCCAAGGACAAAGCAGCCTTCCTGAGGGGCTCCTGTTGGCTGATGCAGACAGCGGTGACAGAGCATGACCTGCTGAGCACAAAGCAGCCAGCCCACCAGGCCACGCTGCTGCCGATAAGTGAGTGGCCAGGAAGAGAAAGCTCTTCCTGAGAACAGGAAGCTGGCTGACCGGTGCAAAAGCAAAGGTGGCAGTCGAAATGCCCAGTGAGCAATTCATTCATTCACTCACTCATCCATTCACACACTCATCCACTCATGCACTCACTCATTCACTCACTCATCCATTTATTCATCCCTCGTTTACTCATTCACTCAGTTATCACTCATTCAGTTGTTCACTCATTCATCACTCACTCATCACTCACTCATCACTCACTCATTTGCTCATTCGCTATTCACTCACTCATTCATTCACTCACTCATTCATCACTCATTCACTCACTCACTCATTCATTCATGTACTCATTCAGGTGGGAGCTGGGGGCAGGGAAGATGTGCTGGTGGACAGACCTGAAGCTACTTAGCAAAACTACAAAGTGAATCCTGAAAGTTCTCAGGTTGTGGGGAAGCATTTGGGTATTTTCCACTCCCTTCTTTATGCTCCTTTGTTTTTGGAAGATTTCCATGTTGAACAGGTATTTCTCTTGCAATCAGGAAAAATACCAGGGTGATGGGAGTAGCAACCTGTAAGATCTTTTGCAGTCGGGAGCTCAGAAAAGCGCTCCTCCTGAGTCAGTCTGCAGGGGGTGTAGCCCCCAAGCCCTGTTGCACTGAAACACCGGCCTGGGCACAACAGACCGGGAGAGTAGACCAGCCACCTGTAACACCTGCGGGCAGGCCTGGCTGTGGGCACCCGGGATGCCTGCAAAGGAAGAGGCGCCAGACAGCTGGGGGGGAGCTGTCCACATCCCAGGGTGCTGGACAGACTTGAAAAGCAGAACCTGGACAACCCAGGACTCTGAGGTGTTTTGCCTGAAAGGGTGGAGCCAGAACCAGCCCACTGCATGTGAGCAAAACCTGGCTGCCCCTTGGTGCTGCCGGGTTAGCCATGGCTTCCGGCCGAAAGCCCGCAGGCGAGATGAAGAACCGGGCTGGGTGTGGGCAGAGCGGGAGGGAGCAGGCTCAGGCCACCCTGGCCCTGCGGCCTTGGGCAAGCCACTCATTGCCCCCTGGGACTGCTAGCCATCTGAGAAGGGGAGACAAGCACACATCTGCTAGGGTTGCTCTCGGGTGTGAAGGGCGGTGCAAACACAGTGTCTGGGGTACTAGCAGGGAGGGTGAAAATGGAGGAGGAGCAGCACCACCGACCAGCCTCCTGTCTCTGGGGGCACCTGGAGTCCCTCACTTCACTGACAGTCACCGCAGGTGAGGACAGCTAGGCTCAGAAGGCCAAGTGGTCAGAAGACCACTTGCCTGTGGTCGCCTCCCTTGGATAACCCCAGTGGTTCTGCAGGGCAAGGGGCTTTCCCAGACTTGTGTGAAAGAGACCAACCACTAGAGGGCGGTGGACCACCTCAGCAGGGGAGGCGCCAGCAGGAAGCAAAATGGGGAGTCAAGGACCCCAAATGCAAAGCTGCGGGGAAGCGGGGAGGGCAGCCTGGGACCAAGAGGCTGGGTGGCTAAGGTGCTGGGTACCGTGATCCACGCCACGAGTCTTAGGAGCAGAACCCCGCACAGGAGCCAGCACCTTGGAGAGGGACACATACTCTTCATCTTGGGTGGCCGTCCCTCAGGACCAGGGAGGTGGCCACCACTGTCACATGAATTAGACGAGGACAGTAAGACTGTCGAGAGCAAGGCCACCGAGCAGAGAAGACGGGCTCAGCTGGCTGAGGCCAGGAGCTGAGGACACAGCTCTGAGAGCTCTCGGAGGTGGGGACGCAGCAGCCTGGGGGCAATGCACCTGGGCCCCAGGCTGTGTTGGCCCCATTTCCTGTGTCCCTGGTGCTCTGACGTTGGGGGGGCTCGCTCACCTGCAGGGGCGGCCCCTTCTGTGGTGAGTCAGTCCTGGACATAGTGAGGACCATGCCCCCCAGGACGCTTCCCAAGTACAAACCAACCACCCAGAGCACGAGCCACGACCACCTCCCCCGTATTTGACACTGACACTTGGGACCACTGTCCCTACCCTAATCACCCCAGAGCAGGTACCTGGGTCCCCACCTGGGTTGCAGAAACTACGGGCTCTGCCGTTGAGCACACAGGGTCTGAGCACCCAGTTCTTTGGCCAGAGGGTGTGGGAGGCCCTACTGGCACCCACCTCACAGATGAGCACACTGAGACCCAGGAGGCAGGCGTCAGGGCCCATGCCTCTGGGCCCCCACCCCCAGCAGAGCCCCCACTCACCCCACAGGCCTTGGGGTGCTGATGAACCAGGACTGGCCGAGCATAAGAAAGGCCAGGCATCCTGGACCTCCTGCACCCCCACAGCCCACCTGCTGCACCTTGGCACCCCTCAGCCCTCTGACCACGGTGTGGGGGGGGTGCGGGGCATGACCCTCCCCGGTGGGCAGGACCATAAGGTGATGGTGGTGGAAGGAAACGGACTGGGGATGAATGATAGTCACTGTCAACGCAGAGAGTGGTCAGCCCCCTTCCTGTCCTGGCCTGTCCCATTGGCCCCCCAGGAGGATGTTCCCAGTCTGCTCTCCCAGACCCCCTGTCCCTCCTCCTCCACCCAGAGACCTTGACCCTGAGGCCTGCACCAATGGGCTCCCTGGTTGGTTGGCTCTGGCAGGTCTCAGCCAACAGGAGGGCAGGAGAAGGGTGAGACCAGGGCATTTCCCAGGGTCCTTCCAGCACACAACTCCCTCCTCCTCTGCCCGGCTCCCCAGAATCTGGGTACACAATTTCCCCTCTGTGACCTCAGTCCATGAAAGACAGTCCATCTGAGCCATGGGGTGAATTCCGTTTCTTGCCAGGCCTGCAGCTGACACCCCCACAATCCCTCTGTGGCCAGGTGGGGCCTGGGAAACATGTTTCCTGAATGCATGGAAGTGGGCCCTCACACTGGGTTGCCTGCACCCCGAACGTGCCTGGCACCTGGTTCCCGGGCGCCCAGGGTGATGGGTACCGGCTGGGCTCACGGCTCCCCATGACAGGGGCATTCACGACGCCAGTCACCTTGCCGTGCTGAAACGCAACATTCTTGCCTGACCTCCCACTTCCCCCAGAGAAGTCAGAAACGTGTGTTTCTGGGCAAATATCCCCCAGCTATTTAAGTGCTGGTAACTGATGCAAATGTCTCAGGGACTGGGCGTCGGGCACACGGGATGCTGGGACCAGCTGCCCACCTGGTGGATCTCGTGCCAGCCATTCTCGTCTTCACAGCAGACGGCCGCGCGCTCGTGCAGGAGCAGCTCGCAGCAGTAGGGGTCGCCCCCGACGATGGCCGTGTGGTACAGCGGTGTGAGGCCGTAGCTGTCTTTGTAGTCTGGGGAGGCGCCGAGCTCTAAGAGGGTCTAGAAAAACACACACCAAACATGCGGTCACAGCCCTCACAGCCCCCTGGGCAGGGAGGGAAGCCGTCCAGAAAGAGGCTGGTGGGCCACACCCCCCAAGGCCATGGCCCACCCGGTGCTGTGGTCCCGGAGCTTTCCTGGGCCATCCAGCACGAATGCTGTCCCAGTGCCAACAATGAGGTTTCCAGCCCTGCAAGGACACGGCGCCAGGCACGCAGGACAAGCTCCTACATCTGGGAGATGAGGAGACCCTGCTGATGTGAGCCGGGTCACTCAGGCACCGGCCTGTGCCCTCTAGCCCTGTGCACCGGCAGAGAGCCATATGACAAAGATGTCATTTGTAGGCAAAAAAGGAGCTATTGAACCTGAAAACACAGTGCCCTCTGTCTCGGTGTGTGTCCCAGGGGAGGGGGACAAGCAGAGTTGTTCTGAACACATGACTTCTGAGGATGACCCTGACAAGGTACAGCTGACAGAAGCAGAGAAACCCGTGACCTTGGAGAGAAGCACCGCCTCAGGGTTGGCCCTCAGCTGGGAGGCTCCCCTCCCCCCTCCTGGGGCTCTGATGGGGGGTTTTGGGGCATCACCCTTTTATCCACCACAGACAGGGCGCCAGGTCAGTTCCGGGCATGTAGGAGTGTGGGCAGCAAGCGGAGTGTGAAATCTGCACCCCGGCCTCGGCTCTCCGGGACCCGTGGGCTGTGGGGGCAGCAAGGCAAGCTCGACGCCCACGGGCTGGGCCTGCAGCCTCTCCCCATGGAGGGGTCAGCACTGGCCTGGCTGGCTGTCACCAGCCTGTGAATGACACGGGGAAGACTGACTCCGTGAACAGCAGATGCTAAAAGCAAGAACACAGGGTAGGGGATCCAGACCGCACTCCCGAGCTCCAGGTGGAATAATCCAGGGACACCGGGGGTGACCGTGGTGAGGCCCGGGGGACGGGATGGAGGGAGGTGTGTGACCGTGCAGATGGGCTCAGACAGTACCTTCAGGGCCACCTGGTTCCTGGCTCGGGCGGCTCTGTGCAGGGCCGTCATCCCGTCTTTGGCGCGGAAGTCCAGGTGGGCCCCACCGTTCCTCAGGGCCTTGATCACCTCCACGGGGTCATCCAGCTGGGCCGCCAAGGTCAGGGGCGTCTCTGAAGGATGCAAACACACACACCCTTGGGGACCAGCACTCGGGGGACAGTGGCCAGGCCACAGGACTCGCTCTGAAAGGGACCCGGGAGTGCCACCGCCCCTACCCGCCCATGACCCCAACAGTCCATGCAGTTAGCGAGTGTAGCTCAGGCCACCCCCTTGGTGCTGGCAGCCACCCCCGTGCAGATCGAAATGGGGGCAGAGGCTGGGTTTCCACACTGTCACCCTGTGGGCTGGAGACAGAGTCGTCCTGCTGGGATGTCCCAGGCCCCCCACCCAACAGGAGCCAGAGGTCTGACTTCCTGATGTCCCAAGGCATCTTGGAAGGTGCAGGCCTGGGGCGGCCAGGACCCAGAGAGACAGGGAGTCATGCCCCAGGAGCTCTCCGTCTGGCCAGGCGGAGGCAGGAACAGCCCTGGCGACAAGGCAGAATGAAGGACCCACACAGGGGGTGGGATGGAAGCCACCTTTGAGGGGACGGGGGTAAGAAGGGCCCACCCCCTGCGCAGATGACCCCGGACCAGGGTGTCACTGGCTGCTGTGGAAGATGCCAACATTCGTTACAATATGTCTTTCCTTCAGCTCAGCCTTCTTCACGGGCCCCTCACCGTCAGTGTCAAGCCAGGCGCGCTCCTGTGACATGGTCAGCCGGAGAGGAGATTTGTCACAGAGAAGCGCCCAGCTAACAGGACAGCACGTGAGGCCCCGGGCCCAGAAGCCTAGACAGTCAGTGAGGAGTCACTGCGTCGTCAAGTACGTTCTCAGAGCAGGCTGGGGCCCCCAACAGCGGTGGACTCCCCTCCGACCACCCGCCTCGGCCACGTTCCCAGGAGAGGCGCCTTCGCCCTGAGTTTGGATCGAGACTTCCCTCTGGTCATAATCCCTGCATTTCCTGGTCTACCCGTAATGGGCATCGTTCCGAGTGCTTTTAAATCGCCGTAGAAACCTCTCTGCCCCGGGGTTTTCCTGGGGAGAAGCGGGGACTTAGCCCACTCCCTGCCGCTGGCGTGTAGTGTGGAGCCCGAGACGCTGCTCGCCACTGCCCCTGAGCACAGGTCTGTCAGATTCCTAGGGGAGTGGCCACCTCGGGCAGGGGTTTTAGAGAAAAGTGGGAGTCTTCTGAGATGAGTAAGGGGCTGTGGAGACAGGAATGGGGATGTTTCCTGTACAAAATCATCGACAAGGCAGCAGAGGCATGACGTGGCAAGGGCGTCTGGGAATCGCAGCCTGTCAGGGCTCTCCACAATGGCATCCCCTTGGCCACCAACCTCAGCCTGTCCCCTGGCACAGGGCTCTCAGAGTTGTGCCTCCAGCCCCAGGGGATGCGGGTGATGTGACGTTTTTGACTGACACAACAGAGGGGCGACATTACTGGCATCTGTGGGTGGGGACCAGGAATATTCTACGATGCAGCGGAGAGCGCCCACCATATAGAACTGCCCAGCCCCACAACAGGGTATTAGCCAGACACAGAGAAGGAAATCCTGCCCTCGGTGACAACGGGGATGGACCTGGAGGGCACTGTGCTCAGTGAGATAGGTCAGACGCGCCAAGACAAACCCTGGAATCCGAACACACGGAACTCACACACACACAGAGAGCCGGCTGGTGGTTGCCAGAGGCGGGGCGGGGGTGGGGGACAGGTGAAGGGGTCAAAAAGCGCAGACTCCAGCTCTAGGACGGAGGAGTCCAGGGGTGCACAGCACGGTGGCTCCAGCCCACGCCACCCTGCATTTGTGAAAGTGGCTAGGACAGCAGATCCTAAATAAAGGTCTCATCCCGAGAAAATGGACCGTGACCCCGTGAGCGGAGGGATGATAGGCAGACTCCTGGGGTGGGTCCCTCCGCAGTACACACGGATGGCGAATCATTACGTCGTGTGCCTGACACTCACACAATGTCACCCGTCAACCCTGCTGCAGTGACACCGGGGGAGAGAGAAAACACAAGATTTGAGAAAAGGTAGTGCTCATTTGGAATTGTTAGAAAGGAGGAAGGAAGCGGGGGCGGGGGGGTGGGAAGGAAGGAAGGTCCAGCCCCAAACAGCAGTAGTGGCCACACAGCCTCTTGCCACTGCATCCGCCCGAACAGAGGGATTTGGTTTCCAGCAGGGGGCGCAAGACCTTTGTGTGTGGAAGCCTGTCTCCCCAGGCTGGCTGGCGACAGCTCCAGCCATGCTACCATTCACTCCTTCATTCATTCATTCGCTTAGTCCAGAGATAAGTACAGAGCACCTGCCGGGCGCAGGCAGGCGGCTGGCAACACCGCGGGAGCAAACATGGCCTCCTCCAGAGCTCACAGAGCAGCGAGAAGGCCCTTTAAAAACCCAGGAGCATGGGTGAGGCGCATACACGGGTAACAGGAACACAGAACCGCCTGCCTCGCCAAGCCTATGTTCAGGGAAGGTCCTTGCGTCCGCTCTCACCTCCAGTCTCCAGGTCATGGAAATTCGGATCCAGGCCTCGGTCCAGCATCTTCACGATTTTCTCCACCGAGCGATGCTGAATGTAGTCCATACATTTTTTCAGGTTGGTCTAAAGAGGAAAATAAAAAACAAGACTGTCTCTACAAGAGATGCCTTTCGAGGCTATGGGGAGGTTCCTTATGGGGTGCCCCCAGGCCTTCTCTGCGGAGGGGCACCGCTCCTGGACGGGCACACCGCCGACCCCAGGGCTGGCCAAGCAGCAGCTCTCTACCCCGGATCCCCAGGTGAAGCGGCCTGTCCTGGGTGAAGCCTCACCATTCCCTGTGCTTGCCGAGAGCCCCGGGACACCCCTCTGCTCTCTCAGGGGTGAGCCCCACGAACCACTGTGAAAGGTGACAGTGTCCAGGGACCGACCGCCCAGGCGCTCTGACTCCACCCTGACGAATGAGGTGCTGGGACCTGAGTTTACGCTATCTCATCTCTCGCCCGGCAGCGGCCTCGACGGAGGACACACAGGGCAGCTGCTCCCTCAGGCTAATCTACCTTCAGGCGAAGGTAGATTAACCCATGCCACGTGGCCAGGAACAGGGGGCCTGGTCACCAAGCGATTTGAGGTGATGGGAGGCATTCCCATTTCATGGGCTCAAAATGACCGTGGGTCCCTGAGGGGCAGGGACTGGTCCCCAGCTGTCCTTGTGCATGTCTTCCCTCGGCAGCTCACGCAGGTGGTGCCGTAATCATGTGAGGGACAGCCGCTGAAACCTGCTTCGGCGCTGGCACCTAGTTCAGCAGCGAAGGCCACCCCTCCTCCCAGAAGTAGGGGGAGTCGAGAGGGGATGAGCGTAAGGGGGTTCCACTCTACTGAGCTACATTATTCCACTTGCACGTTGTCCTCTGACAGACCCCCGTGACAGAGGAGAGGACAGCAGTATGTAAGGGGGGCTCTGGCGGACACCCGTGGGGCCATCTGTGTGGTTACATCGGGAGGGAAGAACCTCTACCCGGAGAGCTGCCCTGATCTCGGGGAGGATGGACAGACGGATGGGCAGACAGACAGAGCGCCAGCCGTGTGGGAGATACCCCCGTACCTTGGTGTGGAGCTTGGCCAGCTGCTTCTCATCCAGATTGGCCTGTTTGTACACCCGCTTCTTGTATCGGAACTGGCACAGGAACAGGCGGAAAGCACAAGTGAGAATTCCACACGGCCCCTCAGAGGACAAGCAGCCCTCCCCTTGGCTGGTCCCAGGGGCTGCAGACCCGCCAGGGTTACAGAAACAACCTGTGTCGGCACATGGGGCCCGGGAAACACGAGGGGGAACTTCTGCGGAGATTCTGCAGTCACTCGGCCAGAAAGCCGAGAAAAGAAACAAAAGCACCCAAAGGTGGAAGGATTCAATGTCCTCCGCTGAGGAGCTGGCCCGCTGCCCTGCTGGCTGTCCACGGCATCACCAGGGATCATCGATCCTAGATGGACGTCTGCCTGCCTGTGGGGTGGCCTTGGCACCACCACACACACCCAGGCTTCTTCTACGTCGTCGACCTTAATTAAAGCTGCATGAGAAGCCCTGGCCTGGTGAAGTCACCTCCTGCCACACCTGCCACCTCTGCCTGGGACTAGGGGGCCACAATTCATACCCTCCACCAGCAGCCTCTCCTGTGAACTGGATCCTAGGAACCGGGGATCCCATTTGCTCAGATCGAGTGACTGTGCCCCAGAAGAAGGCGTGGCCTCATGGCCACCTGCTGATTCCCCAGCACCTTTCCCTACGGCCTCTCCTGGCGCCCCAACTCCTCCTGGAGTGAGATGTGCCGGGGACGCCGCAGGAGGCTTCGGGAGGACGCTGACAGTGTGGGAGTCCCTGAGATTCTGGGTTGAGCCCTGGGTTCCGATTCCAGCCCCACTGCGGTCCTGCCAGCGGAATGCCTTTGGCTGGACACTTTCCCCAGCTCAGATGCAGTCTCCTTATCCGCCACATGGAGGTAATCTGGCACTTTCAGGCCCAAGAACTGGACATGCGTTTCCAAGAACAGAACTGGCACTGGGCAAATGCTGTTTCACCCCCCCACCCCCCAGTCCCTGGGCCTTGTCACAGCCCGAGGAGCTTAAACAAGAACAGGGGGAATGACAACTCCCGCCTGAGGCCAAGGTGCCGGCGGCCGTGAGCTAATCCTGAAACTGAAAGTCTAATCCCATATAAAGTTTCCAAAGGGACAACCTTATTCTCCTCCCCTCCAAACAACAGAGCAATTCAACAACAGGAAAAATTCCTTTGTTGCACAGACCGAAACTTGATTTGTACATGCCAAAGTAAACCAGCGGCGAAATCGGAAAGTTTTGTGGACAGCCAGCTGCGCACGGTTCATGGAGGCAGGCGCCCACCTCCCCAACCAGGCCTGGCGAGGGGACAGGACCTCTGCGGGATCTCTCTGCCCGCCTCCTGATTCCAGACTCAGCTGGGACAGGGGTCCTGAGGCTGCACGCCTCTGGTCCCTGAGAGTGACATCAGGAGATGTCACAGAGTTCACTGCCATGCACCTACACCTGGGCAGCCGAGAGGAATCCCAGTTGGTGGGCTCTTTTTCCAGGGACAGAAGTGTATGCCAGGGCCGATGACTCTCGCCCGGAGGTTGACCCCGGCTTTGCTCTTGTGCCCGTGACATCTCTGACTACAGAGTCATCTCCTGTTGCGGAGGCCGCAGACCCCACAGAGGTGGCTCCCATGCCCGCGACAGTCCCCACTTAGGCGGAAACGAACACGGTCACTAACACCAGCAATGTGTTCTGCAAGAGGAGAAACGACCACTGCTGGCTACTTGTGTGGCTGTCTTATCACATCGTGTGGAAACAGTGCCTGTCACCTTGGGGTGCAGCATGCCAGGGGTGAGAAAGGCAGGGGCTGGGGTCACACCTTATGGGGACACAGATAAAGCTGCCAACCTGCATGTCGGTCCCAGGCCACCCTGGAGGCCTGAGGTCAGCTCAGAGAGCCCTGGCCATTCCAGGGGCAAGAACCATAATGGAGGTCAAGCTTCTGCTAATCACGGGAAGGCCACCGGCCACCCTGTGCCCACAGGCAGGAAGGCGGACTTGGGGGGCAGCGGCAGGTCCCACTTGCATCCCCAGGACTTACAGGTCCTGGTGACATGTACTTGAGTGGGACCCGTGACATGCTCACAGCAAGACTTCTGTCCCACCAACCTATGCCACCTGGGGTCAGCTAACAAACGTCCAAGCAATGCACAACTGCTGGCAATTCGCAGCCCAATCGGGCGCGACCCCCAGACTCCAAACGAAGGTCCCCGCAGGGGCTCGCAGCGCAGTACCTCCAGCGAGGGGACGCCCGGGCCGGCGGGCTGCGGGTACTCCCGCAGGAGCCGCTCCTCGTCCAGGAACTTGCCGTCCCGCCCGTTGCTGGCCGGCTGGAACAGCCCATAGTTCAGCACGTCCTTCAGGCTCTGGTTCAGCGAGCACAGGATCCGCTGCTTCGCAACCCACACCGTGGCGTCCGGGTTAAAGCGGATGCACTTCTGCAGGAAGGACAGAGACCCCCGATCAGTGGTCCAGGTACCACCCGAGCAGCCCGCCAGGGCACGTGGCCGGAGGTGGCCAGAGATGGCCGAGGCCTTTCTGTCCGGGGCCCCGCGGCCTCTCAGGGTGGAGAAGGAGACCCTCTTGCCGTTTGGACGAAGGCACCTGGCAAACGCAAAAGGGGGCGTGCAGAAAGGGAGACACAGGTTTCCTTGAGAAATTGACCTCACCATCAACTCACATCTCCGGACATCAGCTACCCCCCTGCCCTGGGCGCCCCTTCACACCCCGGCACCTGTCAGAGCTCTGACTGCCGACCCCTGCCTGCCCGGGGGAGTGCCGGGAGGTCAGCAGGTCTGGCTGGCGCCCAGAGCCGCACACCTCTCAAGTCCCACGGCGAGGCTGCTGCCATGGGCCCAGGGAACCCACCGGGAGAACCGCAACTCGGGCAAACTAGGGTGTGACAATTTTTACATCAATTTCAGATGCGGGTGGAGGTCCCGACGAGTCACCTCACTGGCAGGAAAGTCCACAGTGCACTGCTGGCCGCACACCAGCACCCCCAAACCGCGGAGGAAGGAATTTCGGAAATCACAGATCTTACCGCAAGAGCTGGTTTTTGACAAAGCTAAACAGTGTCAACAGTGCCTGCAACCCAATCGGGAACATTGTTCCAAACCAGAGCAGCGCCACCGAACTGGAATGATTCAGCAGGGTCCCATGCGCAGGCCCCTTCTGCGAGACACCCCCATAGGCCAGGACTGCACACGCCAGGCCCAATCCACCACTGGCTGTGACGCTCTCCCAAGACCAGCAGGGGCCCAGGATTTGCTCTGTCACCAGGAGAGCCCTCAGAACTGCACGGGGTTGGGCTGACTATGCAGCTGGAACCAATCATTCAGGGGGTATCTGCAGCCCCGGGGTAGGGGGTGGGCCAAAGGGCCCCCTACTGTCCTCCCAGCTCAGGTGGGCTCCGCTCTGCTGGGTAAGACTTTCCAACGCCCTTAACAATGAGCTGGGTTCATCGGGCGGCCAGGGGGCCCCCCCAACTGGGAAACATGACCCCTTTCGTGCGAACGCTCCCACTGTCCCTCTCCGATGTCAAAGGCTGAGCCCAGGGCCACACGTGGGCGACTTCCATCCTTGGCTGAGTAAGAAGAACACAGGACACGCCACACAAGAGCCCAGTCTGCTGTGACCACACAGGGCCACCGGTGATGCGTCCATTCCCGCTGGCCTCTGGTCCCAACCACACGGACACCTGGGTCATGTCCCCCTAGAAATCAGGCCTGTGTGAGGCCCGAGGCTCCCTGCCCGAGTGTGGCAGTGTAGGGGTCACAGAGCCTGGTGCCGCTGCCCTGTAGTGGCCAGGCTGGGGACAGATTCTGGGTGGCTCACAGGCCACCCTGCACAATGGTGACGTGTCCTGCTCCAAAAGCACTGAGAGGGCTCTCTTGAGAAACTTCTGGAAGGAGGAGGAGCTCACAGGTCAGTAGGCTCGTGTTGCCTCCCAACCACGTCACCAGCCTCGTGGTTCTAGGCAGGCCGACCCACCCACAGGCCCGGACTGCACGAGGGACATCAGGGTCTCCCCTCAGCCTGCAGGGCGGGTGCGAGGGCCCCCGGGGCAGAGGGGGGAGCCTCGCTGGGTGGGCAGCACTGTCCCCAGAGGTGGTGAGCCCTACCTCTCTGAACCTGGGTGTGTAACTTCCGTGGAAACAGAGCTCTGTGGGTGTGATTAGTTAAGGCGAGGTCACTAGAGGGGCCCGAACTCAATGTCACTGTGTCCTTGAGAGAGGGAAGATGTGACAGACAAGAGAGGACGTCATGAAGGTGGAAGTGGGTGGGGCTCCACCTGCCTGGGGCCTGGAATGGCCCTCCCACCTCCGGACACTGGGAGGGGGCCTGGAGCAGGTCCTCCCTCACTGCCTCCCGAGGAACCAGCCACACCAAGGGTAGCCTGAACCACAGCCCGGGGGCCCCAGGGGGCACCGTCCAAATGAAGGGACACTCTCTGCCGTGGACAGAGACTCCTCAGGCTGGGACCCAGTGGGTGAACCCTGAAACTCTGTCAACAATGACACACGAAGCTTGAAACAAGGGGTCTGTGTGGAACGGGGAACGCTGTGACCTTGACCAGAGGGCAGCCCGACCGGGGGCCCTGCCCTCTGGGAGCCAGCTGGGGCCTCCGCGCTGCAGCACTAACACAGGGCCCTGCGCTCATTTCTCCCATCAGAATAACAATTTTCTGAGCCAAACTGCAGCCACCCAGCACCACGGCGACGCGGTGGGCAGACCGCGTGTCCTGGCGGTTTGTAATCACTAACTAAAGCTCCCCTGTGGTCACCAAGGTGACGGTGAAATGAGAGGCAGGGCTCCTTGGGGGAGAGTTCATTCCCCTCCCTGGGTCCCACGGTGTCAGGCAGGCCCTCAGCAAGCGGAGGACCAGCTGCTGCCAGAACCGTCTGCTTGGAGCAGGAGGGGGAGGAGAACCGGGCAGGCGGTGGGAAGGGCGGGGGCATTAGTCCTGAGCACAGACAGAAGGCATCGCTGTGCCCGCTGAGATGCAGCATTCCAGGCAACGGCCTCACAGGGGGGCACGGACCAGTCTCAGGGCTGCAGCCTGAGTCCCAGAGCTGGGATCACAGGGATCCCCAAGGCCAAGCCAATGAGCTTCAGCCCATCCCACCAGCACGGGCAAAGCCAGGAATCAGGAAGTCGGACAGGGCAGGGGGTCGAAAAGTGGACCTGAGGTGGGAGGGGGAGATGGCCATGCTTCGGACACTGTGGAACAGAGCCCCGCCCACCCAGTGGGGGGTCATTCACAGGGCAGAACTGGAGGAAAGGAGAGCCGGAGCCAGCAGGAGTCACAGAAATCCACCGCCAAGCCGCAGAGCTGGACAGAAGCCTCGCTCCTGGATTTAAGGCAGAAAACTAAATATTGCTGATTCGGGGCCCTGGCGGTGCCACGTTCTGAATGACCCTCATCAGCCTGGGACAGCGGGGCAGGAGGAGTTGTCTGCTCGCTCCAGCGTGGCCTCTGGGCCACAGCCGGCTGGCCACACCGGGGATTTCCAAAGCTCTTCTACAGAACCTGCGAGAGTCCTAGCCCTTGCCCCAAACATCATTTTCTCACAGAGTTTTACGTGGGTGTTAGCTCTCAGCATAAGCAGAAGGGTACATGGCATCCGACATCTGTCCGGTGGGCCATGGGGACCCCGGTGATCAGGGTCCACCTCCCTCATACATGAAACATGACCCTGAGTAACATCTAACAGGAGGGGCCCGCACAGAGTCCTCACAACACGGATGCCGGTTACATTTTTTTAAATTATTCACATGAAAATAAAGCCGCTCGCCCATTTAACAAGCTGGCAGGTGGGAGGAAAGACGACCCACGTGGTCAAGCCCGGACTGTCCACACTGCCTCCCCCGGCTTTACGAAATCTGTGACTCGCTGATGTCCTGATTAACAATGTCAAGTGTAAGCCCCCATTTCAGGGCAGCGTGGCTGATTCCATCACCGCACCGCCAAGGAAAACAGAGGCAGAGGGGAGCTGGGTGCTGGGGGAAGGGCAGCTCTCTCTGGCCTTGGCATCCAGTCAATAAAACCACAGAGAAACCAGATCCCTGCCTTCTCCCCGCTGCCCAAAAAGGTGATCCAGGCACATACTATGAAGAACAGAGCAGAGTCACTCAAAGCAGAGATCAAAGATCCAAACCCTATGTGTCTGTAATGCAAAAGGATGATGGATGGATAGGATTGGAGGATGGATGGCCTGGGGGCTGGGCGGGCTGCGGACTGCCTGCCGAGGGCCGTGGGCTCCTTGCTGGGTGGTGAAAATGCCCTAAGACCGACTGGGTGATAGTTCTCTCAGCTGTGAATTTACCAAAACCCACTGGTTGGTAAACTTTCAATGGGAAAATGTACGGTATGTGAACGATATTCCACTCACCCAGAGCTGGGATGTCACAGGGGGCATGGCAGAGGGAGAGGATCCCCTGACCCACGGCTTCCCCTCTGGAAAGAGGCCACCGAGGGGTCCAAGGACAACCCCAGGAGTACAACGAAGGGGCCACACTGAGGCCGCTCATCCCCGACTCCACTCCCGCCTGGGGGAACTCACGCAGCTCTAAGCTCCAGGGGCCAAGAGCAGCGCATCAGATGCAAGCACAGCAAGGTGCCCAGGCGGAGCATTCCAAGGGGACCAGTGCCTCCTGCCCAGGCCTTCTGGAACCCTCTCCCCCAGTGGAGGGCCCCCCCCCACCGCCCTGTTTATGCAGGAGAAGAAGCCAGCGGTAGGGCTTGGCTCTTGCTACCTCGCAGGGACACAGGCTCCAGCAGGACCCCACAGGTGAGGCCGTCCAACGGCAAAGACCCGGGAAACCTCCAGCTGGAACGCAAACTCGGAGGTGTGTCTGCGACAGGAGACAGGAGCAGGACGGGGTCAACGACCTGAAGGAGGAGGGTGAACTGCCCACCCCAGGAGTTCTATTTTGATGCTCAATGATACTGGGGAGGCCAAGGTCACTTGCAAACAAAGCGCCTCTGACAGTCCATGTGGAAGCAAGTGATGGATTAGGGAGGTCTCAGTCAGCTGACACCAGGGGGCAGGGCCACGGGGACTGCAGGGCTGGCAGGGGCCGGGTGCCTGCTGCTTTGGGGGGAGTTTGAGTGTAGGGGGAGGGTGTCTGAATGGCAATAAGTTGTCCTTGAGGGGTCAGGCCAGCTGCTGAAATGCTTTTCCTAAATGTGATATCAAACTTGAGGTGCATTTATTTCATAAACGGAAGCAGGTATTAAATCAAAAACAGGGAAACTCACTTTCCCGGAGCACCTGCTGGGAGGCGGGCCAGGTCCCTGGACCTCTGATAACTGGTCAGGACACACAGCAGGGACATGCACATGGCTGACAGCTTCAGCGGAGCCGGCTGGAGCCCCCACGGGCGGACGTGGGTGTGCACAGGCCAGCGTTGGACACATCCAGGGAAGACCCCTGAAAGCGTGTGGCTATCCCACCACATTCTCTTCTAGGCTCCACTTGGGATGCAACGCTGGCGTGGATTACAGACCGGATTGCTGTTTCCTGGGCCAGCCTTGTCCCCACTTCCTCATGCGCAGTCCCCAGGAAGACAAACAGAAGAACCAGTTTCCATTAATTTGGCACATGCCACTTGCTCAAAAGGCCAAGAGTACGGACCGGTGCCAGCACTCGCCGCCCAGGAAGCCCTTTGTCCTTCGGTGATGACCCAGAGGGCAGAAGGGAGGCGGCCGCCCCGCCCACCCCTCCCTACACCAGCAGCGAACCCTGGGCTACTGCTCTCGATACAAGGTTTCAAACTTCACCCCACTGGCCTGTGGAGACTGGGAAAGAGAAGTCACCCAGCAAGGGTGACGGGAGGGACCACACCTGGGACAGAAGAGATGTTCTCCAGACGCTGTCCCCCCGCAGGTGAAGGGACACCGGGGTGAGGACCACTCTGCACAGGACCCCAGGGCCCGGCTCCCAGCCCAGCTACAGGACTCCACCCGGAAGGGCCTTTCAGGAGACATGGGGCTCACTGTCCGCAGAGACCCCCTGCAGGGCTGCTTGCTGGGGGGGCGGGGCTGCTCCACAGGCTGTGGCAGGGGGCCCACCTGAGAATGGGACATGCCCCCTGCACCAGGCCCCAGCGCACGGCCTTCAAGAACATCTCCAAAGAGAAAGGGGAGCCCAGGCCTTCTAGAGGACTCAGCGCTCCTGCCCCTGGGCCCTTGCGTCTGAAATGTGGACAGACCACCAGGCCAGGCTGACTTGGTGCAGGACACGAGGAAAATCCACTCACACAATCGGGATCACAGAAAGACGCCCAGCTGCTGACAAGCTGCTGGGAAATGGCGGGGAGAAACCGTGCGGAAGTAACAGAGACGCTGCGGGGGAAGAAGCAGAGAAGAGGAAGCGAGAAGGCACGTAGCACCCAGACGTCTGCCTCCTCTGTTCCGCATGGCGATGCGCCCCAATTAAAAGGAGAAAGATCTCCGAGAGTGACTGATGGAAAACAGGAAGGCACAAAGCCTCCTCCACAAACAATTCAAAAGAATAATTTTCCAAAAGAATGAGCACAGGGCTGTGGCAACAAATGGAAAGCGGAAATAATGCAGCCACAGCGAGGCAGAAGTTACGAGGAACAGAGCACAGTGGGCCTGCCTGAGAACACAGTCCGGAAAAGCTCTGGAGAACGACAGGGACCAAGGGGGGCACCGCGGAGAGAGGAAAGCCATCAGGGAAAGGCCAACAGGCGAGACAAGGAGAAGCCACAGAGGAACTGCTGTCCCTGAGTCGTGAGCTCAGCTGACAGCACAGACCGGGAACTGAGTCTCAGAACAGACTCCTTGAAATGAGGGACCCGCAGAACCTACAGATCAGAAAATCGGAGCAGCCAGCACCAAACACATCCTGCTACAGAAACTGAAGCCAGCCCTGGCTGGTGTGGCCCAGTGGACTGAGTGTCAGCCTATGAACCAAAGGATCACTAGTTCGATTCCCCGTCAGGGCACATGCCTGAGTTGAGGGCTGAATTCCCAGTGGGGGGCACACAAGAGGCAACCACACATTGATGTTTCCCTCCCTGTCTTTCTCCTTCCCTTTCCCTCTGTCTAAAAGTAAATAAATAAAATCTATTAAAAAAGAACCTGAGGCCAATTCTTCAAGAATCCAGTAAAAAAAAAAATAATAAATCAAGTCACCAATAAAATGCACCCAAAGAGGTAAGAAGACTGGGCACAGAATCCTGTGTACTGAGGGAGGGTGGTGTGGGAATGGTGACGCAAACACGCCCCACAGACGAAAAGGACTTGCAAGCCCAGAGGACAAGCGTACACGGTGAGGCACACAGCTCTCCTCCTTCGTGGATTCCATACTGGGGGACAGGCCTACTCGCTAAGATGTACATGTGACCCCAAATCAATCCACGTGACACCTCTGACATCACTTAGAGAAACAGAGTGGCACTAGGGGTGCATTGCCAACACGCACGCTCCCACTGAGGCTACCTCCGCCTCATCCTGCCCTGGCTGGTGAGGCTCAGCGGGTTGGAGTGTCGTCTCATGCATCAAAAGGTCACAGGTTCGATTCCTGTTTGGGGCACTTACAGGAGGCAGCCAATCGATATCTCTCTCTCTCTCCTTTTCGCTGTCTCTCTCCCCCTCCCACCTCTCTAAAGCAATAAAAAAGTGTACCCTTGGGTGAGGATTAAAAAAATATAGCAGCTGGAGATGCCTGTATCTGCAACAAAACAAAACAAAACAAAACAAAACAGCGCCCTTACTGCCGTCTACCTCAGGCCCCTCTGTCCCTGCCCGTGCTTCTCATCGGTGACGTCGGTGTTTAGAGGCCCCCATGTAGCAGGCGCAGTCCCAAGGGAAGTCAGGGTGGAGGGGGCAGTGACTGGTCCCCCACGTTTCCCTCCATCCCTTACCCGCTGAGCACACAGGGGACCCTGAGGAGGACCCCAGGGCACCAGGGGCAGACCCGGCTCCTGCCTGGAAGTGCCTGGGTCCCCAGGTCCACATGCAGCAGAGCCTCCCCCTCTTCTTCCCCACTGGTGGTCCCCAGGGCCAAGAGGAAGGACAGAACACCTGTGTGTGAAGGGTTAGAGATCAGAGGTCGGAGGTCCATCTGTTACAGCAGATAACTCAACGCACTGTGGATGGTTCGGGGAGAGTGCTGAGCACCCCATCACAGGGAGGTGGCGGGGGAGAACCAAACACAAACTAAGCCTCCGCCCTCCGGGTTTCAGGACTGTTTCCTTTAACTTACAGATTTATTGAGAAGCCATCTGCCTACTGGCCAATCGGCCTTTCCTTCACTGTTTGCTTCTCCTTGTTCAACCAAATAGCATGTCTCTCTGTGGGTGTGGACACAGCACATGGGGTTTGAGTCTGGATTTCTACCTGTACATCATCACCTCAGTCACTCACACCCCACCCAAAACCATCACCCACATCACTCACACCCCACCCAACACCCATCACCCATCACCCCATCATTCACACCCCACCCAACACCCATCACCAACATCACTCACACCC